>SNQJ01S0048816.1:25111-44605 GCA_010110895.2 Picea sitchensis
TTTTTACTTCATGTGTGTATGGTGTAAGGACTAGGTGCAATTGTAATTTTTAAGTGTCCAAACTAGACACACATTAACTTCATCAAGCATCCAATAAATCATCACCACACATGAGTTGAGTTGATGATCCTCCACACCAAATCGTCCCTTGGTGAAAATAAATTAGTAACATGAAGATCACACTCCCTTATATTAGTCTTAGTAGTTATCCAGGGAAAGTCAGACTCAAATTGCCCAATGGATTCTCAAGAAATATTGTGAAAGTGTTATTATTAACTAAGTTGGAGGAGGAGCCATTGCGTCCTTGGCTTGATGGTGGAGGAACATATGATAAATGTGTAGATTATTTCCCTACTGGTGAACATAAGTGAAAGACATATCTACATAGAATAAAAATCACTTGAACTATTATTGTTGAGATGGACAATGGGGCAAGTTTCTACCAATATGATAGGTGTTTAGAGACCTAATGGATAGAAAGACACTCAATGGTCCATCACTCACTTTTTCTAGACCAAAACCACATTATAACCAATGAACCAGCACATCGTACTTTCACCCAGGAACTATATACTTGTTGGCATTTTATAAGACTCCTACCTTCCTATCAAGTCCTATGCGTGCACACATAAGATATTGTTACCCAAATATGTTTTCCCATCAAGTCCTATGCATGAGTGCATAATAACTTGTTACTCAAATAACAAAACATAGGGAAATTCTCCATTCAGCATACAACATAGAAAATTAGAAACATGACATAATACATATCAAATTATAGTCAGATTGAATAGGTTGGGATTGAGTGAGCTAGAATATGCATGTTAAAAGGTCAGAGGAGATGCATGGAGTGCTCTACAATGAGAAATTGGCTAAGAATGAGAGAAAATGGGTCAGGTTGAGGTTAGCTTTCCTTTTTTCTTTTATGGCGAAATCACAATTTTTGAGATCATATGCCACAAAGATTATATGTGTTAGGTTCATATGATCTAGTCATCTAGTCTCTAGTTACCTATTTGGAAATTTTCTCTGAATCAATTTTTTTTTCCGAATGTCTTCATGTTAAGAAACTCAGAGTAATGGTCCAGTGATGTATCTTATATTTCAAAAGGTGCCCTGGTATATCCAAAGTTGGCAAATGATGGTTTGAGATCTTGAATGCAAAAGTGTCAAAGGTTAGATTTAAGCAGCTAAGGGTCATTTTTCAATGTGTTATAAGCTGTCGAAAGTTCTCACTTTTGTCAACTAAAAAGGCAGGTGCGGGCGTTCTTAGCTATCAAAAGCACATAATTTTTCTAACGGTTATCCTGTCCCATCAAACTCCCAAACCGTCGTAGCTACACATGCCATAATGATTCTAAATGCTGTCGAAATCATGTATGAAGATCATTTTCCATGATCTAAGATGTTCTACTACGATTTTAATTGATGTTTTGAGAAATCATTAAACCCTGAGCTATCAGATCCAAAACCCTTACTGTCATTTTCGGGATTCTTCCATCATCGAAAATCATTTGTCATTATCAAATTCGCCCAACAAACCATATGGTGTTCTCTGTCTTGAATGAGCATTATAATTTCTAGTCTACCTCACGTGTTTTCCTCCATTAATTCCATTTCGCCCTACATCAGCGTTGATCTTCCACTCCAGCCGATTTTTTTTGTTTGCAAGTATTAATGTTTGTTGCAGATGGCCAGTGGAGGAAATTTTCTCAGGAAGGAGTTGAATGATGTCTTATAACTGGAATCTCATCCTGATATTTGTCAAATGTTTAAAGAAGCAGGTTGCTACAGGTATTGTGAGAAATTGTAGGGGTATCACTAGTGTGTTGTTGAAGCCTTTTCTCAAAGCTTCGATGGAGAAAAAGTAACCTTGGGTCCATTAATGGTAATGCAAATTGATGAGGCCAATGTTGCAACAACAACATAAATGTCTGGGCAAGGTGAGAGATGGTTTAAAACCACTGTCACTAAGGATATTGAGTTCATGTCTTACCTTAAGCCTGAATTTCAAAACATTATTTGGTAGAAGGATGTTCCCAGGTCTTGCTTGGAGGAGAAATGACAAAATTTTCTTAAGAAAATTCAAGTGTACATCACTTGTGAAGATTGGTATGGTAGAGTCATGCTCTATCACTTCAAACTGATGAATCATTTTACAGGGAAGTGTCCTATGAATCTACCACATTACCTTCATAGGAGCTTAACTAAGATGTCACACCAAGTTCAAGCTAATCCTGATAATGTGCATAGTAGGATTTTACATCATGGGTTGATCAAGTTGATCATTCTAGAAGAACTGAGGAGGAGGGACAAAACTTGGGACTTACTCTTGTTCTGGGGAGAATTTGAGCAAGAAGTCCAACCAAAGAAAGGAGGGACTCCCTCACAGGAATTGACCTCCCCAAAAACCAAAAAAAGGAAGAGAAGAGAATTATTTCCTATGGAAAATGTCACCAACGTTTCTACCTTAAAATCATAGAAAGCAAAGAAGAGGTTAGAGTTTGGGAAACTGGCAGAAGATCCAGAAAAAAATGCATCAAAAAATGTCTGAAACCTACCTTATTCTGATTCAGATTCAGAAAATTTAACTGTAGAAATGATGGCAGATCCATAAACTGTGGAAAGGGGAAACATTGAAGAAGCTAAAATCGAAGCTCGAGCTCTCAAAATACCTGCAACATCAGCAAGCAAGGCCAACCAATCATCAAAGATTAAGAAGCTTAAAGAAGAGATATTGGAGATGAAATTGCTTGAGAGGGTTATCAAATACCAAAACCAGACTATAACGAACACATCAGATGAGGTAAGAGATTTTTTTGAAAGGTTAGCTAAAATGCATGTAAAGGCACAGAAAAGGAATAAGAAATTGCTCAAGGAGAATAATAAGCTGCATAAAATGGTTAGACACTTAACGATCAAACTGATGCTTAAATATCCTAAGCTAGGAACACATCCTGATCTAGAATCTCTAGCAGAAGTTGTTGTGAATCTCAATGAAGATCCTGAAGGGTAGACAGATCGAAGAAATTCCATTTTGCAATTTTGGAAATGACTTAAAAGACTGGCAGTTTCAACAGCTTAATCGAATTTGAAAAATCATTGTTAGCTATCGAATCCCATGACTTTTGACAGCTTATCTTACTTTGTTGCAGGCACGTAAGCCGCCGAAAGCGCAGACACAGGCAAAACGCTAGATTTTTAGCCCAGATCAAATATTTTTGCTGCCACATTATTTGAGGAAGATTTCAAATGAATTATAACTCTAAAATGGATAAAGATCATCCTCTTTTTCAGGGTTTAGTGGCAAATACAAATGATAAAAGGCTCAAAAATTTTCCTATTATTGGTTGAAGATTTTCCCAGGTGCCAGAAAGGAATCTCGAGTTGCCTTGTCATCACCAAGAAGACTATTGAAGATGTCAAATATTGATGAGGACTACTAGATTAGTATAAGGGGTTGACCCCTTAAGATAGGACCTGATCCTAATTTTGTGAAATTGTTTTGATTATGTACTATTTTTAGTATTTCAGATCATTTTTTTATAAGATCTTAGATTTTGATGTAAAGGCTATAAATCCTATGCTTTCAAAGGAAGATGGGGTTAGAATGATAGGGAAGGATGGCATGGAAATGTCCCCATCCACTATAAAAATGTTTCAAAAAACTGTAAGTGATTGTTATGAATGAATACAAAGGCATTATATTTCCAGATTCTTGTGTCGTGTTTAAGTGGTGAAGTTTTTCCCCTAATGTAACTTGTTATTGTCATGTTTCACATGTTGTTTCTTTTTGTATTGTTTATGAGAAGACAATGAGTATGATTTGTTCTTAACACCCTCTGCTGGCTCGAAACAATATTTATGTTTTCTTCCAAGTTTGAAATGTATAATTCGGATAAGATCTGCTCTGCATTTGAAATGAACTTCGACCTATTCTTCTTTTCCCATTTTATAAGCTCAAATGATCCTCTGACATGATTACCCTTAATATTTGAAACCAAGATCACAATCACACTGTCTCAAAACCTTCGACTTCTCATATATTTCTTCTCCTTGTAAATCATGGGCAGGATGCCACATGATTTACCACACAACATTTATGAAGGTAAAATCTTAGTCATTTGTATGATTCCTATGAAACATAGGGTTATAACAGTTTCAAAACTATACTGAATTTTGATTTGAGTATTTTAGGTAGAACTCAAGTGACTTAGCTTACAAGTTAAGTTTGTGAAGGTATCTTTATTTCCCAAGCTTTTAGATAGATTGATAAAACCTTGATTAGTTTTTATTATTGAACATGTTTATTATACTATTCTTTGCAAACATTATATGTATTGGGACAAGTAATTTCACTAATTGCATTTTTTTGTTTCGAAATTAGGAATTATTCTTACACTTTATGATATTGAACATTGTAGAACTAAGAATTCACTAAAATTCTGTGATGTAATTCAGTGTAGAGAATGTGCATATTGCATCATGTACAAAAAAAATACTAGAACAACTAAGCTTTCTCATTGATGAATTAAATTATATTCATAATATTACATGGTGCAATTATTTTGAGCTTGTATTCTACTCATCATTTTCACTACGCCATCACATGGATTCTTCTTTTAGCTTATCGCTTAATGTAAAAATCTGAATAAAAACAATTTAAGGTGAATACTGAAAACACAAATGCTAGATTTGGTCTTTATTCAGTGTTGTTATTTTTGGATTTTTATTCATAAACCATAGTTTGTTTAAATGATGCAATATTTTACTTTGTCATAAAATGATACATACGAAAAAAAATTACTATAATTGCCCATGGACAATCACTTAAAAAAAAAATATTGGGCATTTCAACAATATTAAATTTAGTTTATGGACAATGTTTTCTATGCATATTTTTTATAACAAATTTCAAGCACAAACCCACCGATTTTGATGCTATAGGGACATAGCCACTACATGGATCTTATTAATTTAGGATTCAATATATTAATTTTGGCTAAAAATCTATAGGGGAATTTTATGGATAATCATCTATATCCAAAACTAACTCAAAAGATACTCATGAATAATCTCACTAGGATCTATCTGCTAATGATATGATATCCTCATACATTTTAACAACACCTATTTATACTACAAAAATGGGTAAAAACCCTTTACATCAAAGAAAAAAACCCTTTACATCGTGATGTCCTTCTTTATGCCGTTGAATTTTGATGGGAATAGTCCATAAACCCTCCCGTATCATTAAGGCATGCAAATACTCTATCCATGTCAAATTTTAATGCATTATACAGATACAGTTTGAAATAATTTCAACATTGGCCCCATTCACATGTCACTGTTTCCCACCTCTAGTATTTTTATGGTGTTGATTAAGCAATCAACGAAAAAAGAGGGATTTTTCATCACAACTATGACACAGATACATTGTATATACATTAATGTAGAACCTGAAATAAAAATGAAGAAATATTGACGAAAACTTAAAACTTGCGTCAACCAAATTGTGTACCTTGAAAGAAAATTAGGGTTTATGGTTTACATGATGAATTGATGATGGAAGAAAGTGGGTACGTGAGTGAAATTTGAGTCCATAAACCCTCCCATATTGTTAAGGCATGCGAATAGTCTATCCATGACAAATTTCAATGCATACAAAAACTGTTTGAAAACATTTCAACGTTGGCCCCAAGATCCATTATTTTTGTACAAAACATACTAATGGCATAAGATGTCCCACACAAAGACCAAATTAATATCTGCTACATAAGTCTTTTATCTTTTTTCAAGGACTATGTAACGAATCTCAATTCTAAGAAGATTCAAATAGGACCGAAGAACCTTAAGTTCTTTCCTTAACCATGGGTGACATAACACTATCATTCAATAGTCAAATTGTTACATTTCATTGCCAGGCATCATGTGTACCGAGGGCTTGAGCCACCACAAAGGAAACATACAAAGAATATGTGTCTTATGAACAAGATATGGTACTATCCATTTTAAGGTTTGGCATAGAGATTGTTATTATAGACTACACTACATTGCACCATAATATAAGCCCCACACTCCTTGCAAACCATGTAACACCATTCAAATTAGACACAATATTCTTGCGATGAATTAGGTATATGTAACGACCCTTGATTATTAAGTATAATTAATTTAAAAATATAATCCTAAAAAAAAAATTAGCTGAACTATAATTATTTATTAAAATAACCTTAACTAATTATTTGTTATTAATTAGTTGTTCTTGATTATGATTAATTTAAGTATAATTAACTCTTTAATCAATATGGTTAATGATTGATTTAATTAATTATTCATTAATTAATAAAATTATTAAATTAAAGGTGGAGAATAAAATATAACATTTAATCAAGTTACTTATACAAGAAGGGATCACATAAGGATCACGAGAGATAAGAGAATTAATGAATGGATAAGGGTAATTAAATGGAGGGATAAGAATTTAATGCAAGATGGAGTGTCGGTGAAGGGAGGAGGAGGGAATAAGGGGGAAAGGAGTTGAGAGGAGGATGGATTTTTTTTTTTTTTTTCATTGCTATGAGAGTGGAGAAAGGATTTTGGGAGGCTTTGAGTATTGGATAGAGGGAGGAATTTTGTGAGGGGCATTGTGGTGGAATTCTGTTGATTACTTAGAGTTCTTTGGAAGTTTTAGAAGTTGGAGGGCTAGGATATCCGTTGATATCCTAGAGCTAGAGAGCTACCTAGTCGGCAGGGAGGTTGGTTTGGGTGGTGTCCTAAGGAGCAAGCTAAAGGAGAAAGCTAAGGAAGCAAGCAGCAACATCAGGTTGAAGTTAGAGTTATGAATTGTTTTGAATTAAATTTATTTATTAAATTTTATTACTATGAAAAATTAGATTTTGAATGTTCTAGATGAAGTAATTTTTAAATTTTACTATTGTGTTCTAATTCAATGGTTGTTTAAATTAAATTTGAGTATTCCTGAATTGGTGTCGAGAGACCTGGTTCAAATCTGGAACCGAGGGTCTAAATAAGGGGTAGTTTTATTCTTTTGAGAAACTCCATTCACGCTTAGCTTAAACTGCACATAAAACACATAAAACATAGAACATTAAATAGGCAAAATAAAATAAAGAAATGCAAAACAAATTACTGAAGTACAATAAGCAACTCCGGTTGTTTTAGCAGTTTCCTCCTCTTGATCTGTTCTATTTCAAAAATTATAAAATACTGTTGATATTGTTCTATTTTCATTGGTACAGTTACTTACTTTTTCTTGTTAAAATTCTTCCTTATGAAGAAAATGGATGCATGTTCGCTATGTTGATTTATATATGGCTGAACTCTAATTTCATCTGTCAACTTCAAGAACAAACCTTAAATGAAACAGTTACACCATCTAAAATGCATGTCATATCAATAATATCTCTAATTTTCACAATTCACTGTGCGATCAACATAGTGAACATATAAAGATAAGGCCCAAGTGGCAACTACGAGAAAGATTTATATCAAGACGACATGATATTTTGACAACTGCGTGGAACATAAATTTAGGTTCTTCTCTGTGGCCTTCCAATTACTGTATCAGATTTACAATTTAAACAGTTGATTCAACAGAACAAACATCTCACTAAAGGACATGCTATGACTATGGAAAGATTTAATTATTAGATCCTAATGCAGTCCTTTGAGATCATTATAGGCAAGACATATTCCTGCAATTTAAGAACTACAGTAGAAAAGTTCAATGTAGAAATTAATGATAGAAACAATATGTCTCTATATAGAAGACTCTGAGAATGCATAATTATAAAGAAAAACACTTCAACGCTGACAATAAAATTAACTACTGTATAGAGAAGCATGTCGACTTAAAGAGTATGAAAGTGATCAGGTGTGGAGGTCTTGTTCCAGATAGGACCATAGAAATCTAATTACAATTTATAATACATCTTTTCATGAAATTTTAAAAGCTTCAAGTCTTTCAACACAGGAAAACCATACCTTGAAAGAAACAAAAGGAACCGCTTCTGAATCTGAAACGTCCGGACCCTATCATGGCCAACAAGACCCGTGTTCTTTTCAAGTGGTGCATAATGCAAACTGATCAAAGGGTCAACATTCCCCCTCCGGCTTTCAAATTCGAGCTCTCGCTGTCTCTTTAAATCTGAGAGCAGTTATCTTCACAAGAGGCAGTTCATAAACCCTATTATTATCATCTGTAATGGTGCCCACAACAACTGCAATCTTGTCTTCCTTCCCCTGCATGTAACGAGCCAAATGAGAAAGCAATAGCGGTGGCTTGTTGGTTTTGCTCATGAACATCCTCTTCAAAATCACCAAAAAAAGGTATAACTTGGGAGCTTGAGGTAAATATCACCGCTCTTGGGAAGCGATGCAGCACAGTGCCTTGCTCTTTCCACCTGCAATTAAGTCGATACCCATTGTCATTGTTGCTCTCGAACCCTCGGCCCTAATGTTCCCCCTAAGGCCTCATGAACAATAATAACAAGAGCGAAAGCAGAGAGGAAAAAGTGTAGTGCAAGGATGGTTGATGGAGTCAACTTGACAAATGATGCATAGATATCTCGGGAGCCTTTGACATCAAGTTGTAGATCATAGAATGACTCTTTTCGTGTAGATTTATAATCTACATTATACATTCGATGTAATTCATATGATTCCCCTCAAATAGCTGTTGTATTGTACCCTCCACAGCAGTCCCCTTCATTTTGTCTTCTAATTTCTCAGACAATACACGGTTAAACTCCTATACATCATGTTGCATGAATGAATCATATGTATCCCATCCAAAAGATTTTTTCAAATCTGTGGACTATGGCTCGAAGCCCGTGGCCTTCTTTTCAATCTGTGATTGTAGAGGTCGGTATGAATAAGTGCGTGCTCCAACAAGGTTACAGCCTGGTCTTCTCAAAGCAGTTGAACACTAGAAACCGCTACTGGAAATATCTCCGGCAACGACCCTCTGAGCACAAACGCCCCTTCCTGCTCATACTTGCACTTGCAGATGATCGGTTTTCCAAGGCCACGGGTTCTTCTAGTTCATAACAGTAGCAGCAAAAGGGTGTGTGCATTTCACATGCTTTGCACTTGCTCTGCAAGAGGCTTGAACATGGGACCTAATAGCGATGGATCTGAAAAATTAGGTCAGACTTCTCAAGCCCCGAGAAAAGCAAGAAGAAGACGAGCACATGGAGGAGGAGGCACGTGGGCCTCATACGAGGATACGATGCCAATTCCTACAATTAATAAATTGAGGGTTTAATTTTTTATTTTTTTTTTTTTTTTTTTTTTTTTTTTTTTTTTTTTTTTTTTAATTTTTTTTAATTACAATTATTCTAAAATAAGGTTTACAAAAAATTTACTATTATTGTATTTAAATTTAAAAACTAGAATTAAGTTAAATTAATTAAAATAATTTGATTAAAATTAGTTAAATTAAAATAGATAAGTAAAAATAATTAAATTATTAAAACTAATTAAGTTAAGTTAGGATTAAGTTAATTAACTAATTAGCTAAGTTAAGTTAAGTTAATTAACTAATTAACTAAGTTAAGTTAAGTTGTTTAGCTTAATAAAATATTAGTTAGGTTTGAGTAATTTAGGGCTAAGTATAAATTTTATGGGGTCTTGAGGATTGAACCTCGGACCTCCTTCCAACATGAATGTCTTTACGAAATCCGCCCTACCAATGTCGTTGTTTCCTTTAATTAATTTAACATTTAAATACTTTGAATTGTCATACCTAGACACATGCCAAGCTATCAAGCACCTTTTAAAGCCATACAGGTCACATACCAAGCTATCAAGCGCCAAATACGTGAATGGAGGAGCCCACAAGGGGCCATTATGTGCTCAATGCAGCGTCTTAAGAAGAACAATAACGCCGAAGGTACATGGCATGAGGGTATGCGCGTAATAGGCTTAAATTAATAAACATAAGGTCATTTTTAATCAAGTTGTAGCGTAAATTAAAAGGGCTCCGGAGACTAGGACAAGCGGGGAAGGAGGCGACATATGCACTATGAGCGTAAGCATAGAAGTATAAAGGCTAAAGTAGCTATAGGGCAGAAAACCAATAGTTGTTTAAATGAGTGAAAAAGCGAAGCTTAGATGCTTAAACCTAACCCTAGCCTAGCTAATCCCCTAATGGAGTAATGTCGTTTTACAGACAAGTAAAACTTACGGCTAACCCTATTTCTAAAGTTTAGTAGCACCAATTTAAAACATGCTGGAACTCACTGACAACTTTGGTTGATGCGGTCAAAGCACGGGATGGTGTTCGAGAAGAGTCGGCGAGGGCGTTGTCGCCAAGCAAACGGCGCCACCACCATGCGAACTACGCCCTCATAATGCGCTTCGTTGGAAGCCACATCTTGAGACAAAGAGGCGACAACGAGGAAGCTGAAGGTGGAACCCCCATAGCACAGAATGGGTAATCTAGAAGTGTAGAGACCGGGAGGACCTCCACGAAGACATCCGCAGCGAGTTGCAAAAGATCAAGCTTTGAGTTTGCGAATTGGCTGATGAGCAGCAGCAGCGCATGGTTGAGCATGACGAGGTGTTTGCCTTAAGGAGCTATGCGTCCAACTTCCAGGTGAAGGCCATGCATTTTTGGAGTTAAGGGAGACGATTACTTACGGCGGTGGGGTAACAGGAAGAACTGGCACCTTACCCTAGACACAACATCTTGGGAACTTTTAGAGGAAAGGTTCAGGAGAAAATATCTACCCGGTACTACGAGGAACAAGTGGGAGCATTTCATGCCTTAATACAAAGAAACAAAACGGTATAAGAATACGACATCAGGTTTATGGAACTGGTCAAATGTGTCATATATGGATAGTGACCAACGGCGAGCGAGCACTTCATCTATAAGTTGTACCCGGGATAAGAGCTATGGTGAGGATGTGGAAGTCGTCTTCGTAGCAGAGGCGGTGTAAAATGCGCGTTAAGTGGAAGAACATATAGACGGCGGGGGTGCAAGATCGACATTTCAGCATCACCCGGGATTGATAGGGAAGGGCCGAGGACATTTCCTAGGGGAGGGCTCAAGGCCACCGCCATATGGTAGCAATTCACGCCAAGAATAGTAGCTACGGGGATTTCAATGGCAGCGAGTGCGACATCTCGTTCATGTAGCCAGTGCGAGGCAGGACCACGACCATATCGAGCGGCAGAGGCGGGGGATTCGAGGGGAAGGGAACTCATTTCAAAGGCAGAGACACACTAACAATGCAGGTTCAATCGGTGTTGTTACGTTGAAGTGCAGAGGACCCCATTACAGTATTGCGGGGTCCCTGTCGGGGAGTTCGTGCACGAGAGGAAAGGCACGATAGGAAGCGAAGTAGCGACCACCATATTCCGCATAGCAGTTAATAGCGGGCCGAACATCAATCCGCGGTGGGTAGGTACGTCGAATCGCTAAATCATATCAATGTTAAAGTTTTATTTTACTGATGCAGTGCGACGGATGGTTTCCATTTTCACCATATGCATTAGAAAGAGTGGGTTGGCGACCACGAACGCGATGACTTTAAACAAGTCGAGATGGCGAGGGGAAAAACAAGCGATGGGACCTAGTGTCGATAATTGTATAGTAGACATGGCAGTGTGTACTACCAGGTTGAAGGTATCGTGTTTCTCTTGGGTGCATTATGACCTAATCATTGGAATGGATTGGTTAGCATCTCGCCGAGCCATGGTAGATTGTTTCACTTAAAGAGAGGGTGTTTTGTTAGCCGATGATGAAGGAAGACCAATAGAGATCGAGTGTAGAAAGATGTCTCTATGCTTTATATATCCACTATGAAGGTCAGCGATGCTTGAGACAAGGGTGAAATTTATGTAGTAGAGGTAGTGAAAGACACGAAGGGACCCTCATTAGATCGATATCCGGTCTTGTCAAAATTTCAAGATGTTTTCTCGAATGAGTTACCAGGGTTACCTCCCGGAAAGGGAGCTTGGTTACTATTGAGGTAAAACCTAGTGCGGAACCAATTTCCAAAACTCTGTATCAAATGGCCGGTACGCCGGAACTTTGTGAATTGCAAATCACGGTTGAAAGAGTTCTTGGACTTAGGGCTAATAAGACACAGTGTCTCATGCAAGGTATTTTGTAGTACTGTAAAGAAGGATGGATCCTTCACATTGTGTATAGACTACAAGGACTTGAACCCGTTACTCTGATGAAGAATAGGTACCCAATGTAGCGAATAGATGACCTCGCCGATCGGATAAGAAAGAACGGCGGTATTCTCAAAGATCGATTCTTGTCGGGGTATCATATGGTTCAGGATTAAGGAAGGTGATATCCAAAAGACTGTCTTTCGAACTTGGTTTGGGCTTTATGAGTTTGTTGTAGTACCTTCAGTTGACCAATGTTACAACGGTATTCATAGGTCTCATGAGCGGCATTATTCGATTACTTAGTGCCGTTGTACAGTCTTTTTTGGGCAAAAATCCCTCATCTATTCCAAGGATGAAAGAGACATAGGAACACTTGTGAATAGTGTTGTCTGCCTTAGAAGGGCAATTATGCGGGGAAAGCTATCGAAGTGTTCCTTCTTCGAGAGAGAAAGAAATCCACTATTTGGTCATATCATTTCGGTGAAGGAATCTCTGTGGTTGAGAAAGGGTAGGGAGCCATTATGGAATGGCTAGTGCGAAAAAATGCCCATGAGGTGAGGGCTTCATGGGGCTAGCGGGTTATTACGATTTGTAGAAAGGATTCTCAAAAGTAGGTAGAGCTATCCTGCGTTGCAGCAAAGGGAGTCGGTATGAATGAACGAGGAAGAGTGTGATAGAGTTCATTGAGCTTAAGGGTTACTAACTAGTGTAATTCTAGGGACCAGGATATGGAAAAGGACTTCCGCAGTCTGCATAGATACCTCAAGCAAGGAGTTGGGGGCCGTGCTAATGCGAGGGATGGAGAAGTGATAACTATCGTCAAAGAAAGTTGAAGAAACATGAAGAGCTATCGCGACTCATGATTTAGAGTTGGCGGTTGTAATGCTAGCTCTGAAACTTTGGAGGCACTATCTTGTTAGGCGAAAACTTTGAGCTCAAAGCAGACCATCAAAGTTCCGAAAACATCTCTTCACTCAAAGAGATACGAATGCCAGGAGCAAAAGGCGATGGAGTGAGTTTATGAGAATTCGATGCGATTTGGTATGTACATCAGGAAGTGGTGCCAAATTGCTTGAGTAGGGAGACCAGATATTCTCCTTGGTACACCCTTAAAGTTAATCACGAGGAGCGATGTTGGAAACGACTCCAAGAGCAGTTAATTATTTAAAAGTTACTTTAAACCTCCAGAATGGGAGGCGGTTAGATCAGAAAGTACGAAGGGTATAGTTTGAAGCTTGAGCCAGTTATTGAATGCTCGAAGGATGTACATTCACGAGAATGGGGATATTGAAACATCATCTTGAAGAAGGTAGATCACTTTATTATTAGCATCTGGTGTGCCCAGCTATATGCCTTGAATATGAGGAAGCTCTTCTTTGGTGAGCATGAAATGCGATGTAGTCCATTTAGTCACCAAACGCCTAGAGTGTCAATAGGTGAGAGCCGACCACCATCCTTATTGGGCCTCCACAACCACATGATGTTCCTATGTCCAAATGGAAGTCATCTCTATGGATTTTGTGGGGTTACCACTCACATCCCATAGACACAATGTCATTCTTGTGATAGTGGATAGAAGTTAGCAAGAGTGCTCATTTTTATTCTGGTTAGAGACACTACGATGTCACTAATGTGGCCGCGTGTGTTTATGAAAGCAAAGTTATCTACGCGGGATACCTAAAAATCATTTGAGATAGGGACTCCAAATTCACTTCTAGATTAAAGACTGAGTTTACGGTCGGCGTTGGGGACTCAGTTGAACTAAGCACAAATTATCATCCTGAAAAAATTGTTGGTGAGAGAGTAAATCAAGTCATGGAGAGAACATACTTAGGATGTATGTAATGGATAATCAAATTGGGAGAAGTAGCTACCTTGTGAGGTAGGAATTTGCCTACAATAGCAGGTTATCATAGTTCCATTGGAATGCCACCCTCTACGAGCTTTGTATGCAGGGAGGCCATGCGAGAATTCCATTGAGTTGGGATGAACTAGAGAGCCAATTAGCAGTTGAATACGTTGATTCAAGAAATGGAGAACGAGGTGATTCAGATTAGTGCAAAGGAAGCCACCGGGATAGAAAAGCTATCTGAGATGCAGGCCGACCCGAAGTTGCCGAAGTGTGAGACCGGGTTTTCATTCATATCGGGGCTAATAAGAGTACCATACGGTTTGGGAGGGGACAAAGTTGTCACCTGGTTTATAAGGACCATTAGGGATCCAAGAGAAAATTGGACCGTCGCCTATGTCGTCGTCGCACCACCCCACTTGCGCAAAACTCATAATGTATTCCCATGTATTTGTTTTACGTCATTATGTTGGCGATGAATCTTATAAACTAAGAGGTGGAAGAATTGCAGGTGTGGACGTGGGAACCCTCATGTGAAGGTAGAACCATTACACATGTTGGACTGTAGATTCCGACAGCTCAAGAACCTTCTAGTAGACCAATTTAAGGTCCGATGGGACAAGTATAGTCCGGGATGCACTGCAGGAAGATCTTAGGAACACTACAGTGAGACTATCCCTATATTTTGACCACCTGAGAACATGTTTCTCGAAGGTGGGATGTGTAACACCACCTTTGACTTAGACATCGAGTTAACAGGGACTATATACTTTATTTTCTAGTCACCATGGAAACTATTAAGTGATACACTTAAACTTTAGAATTATGAACTTTTTATGAATGTTTAAATGTTATTGTATTGATGGTGTACATGATGAGATCTACGTGCATGTGAATTTATGAATGATTAAATGTTATTGATGATGATGTATGTCACGAGCTATTATGTGAATGTAAACTTATGAATGATTAAATGTTATGGTGATGATGTATGTAATGTGATCTAGTATGAATGTAAACTTACGAATGTTTAAATATTCTTGATGATGATGTATATGATCACGACACATTGTGAGAATGTGAATTAAATGAATGTTTAAATGCTATTAGGATGATGTTGGATATGATGTCTATTTGGGTAAATGACAATTTTGTGAATGGTGAAATTGAATTATAAGGATATTATGAGATCTATTTCTAATTAGAAAACTTTGATGTTAACATATGATACGGGGATACCAAAATTGAAATGATAGCCGGTATGCAATTATATGATGATAATGCATTAGAAATGTATGAGTTTGTGTTCTGAGACTAATCTGCGGGTTATGGGCTATGAAATAGCCAAGGGATAATATTGATGAAAGTGTATATCAGGGACTAGCGACCAAGAAACATTATGGTATGAATATTGTATTTGGAAATTTATATTGGTTTGGATGCATTGCTATGATATGTGGATGATTACATGATTTCAATTAGCGACACTGCCTAAAACCAAATAAGCGATGACAAAACCTCCAACAACCATGATTGCCAGCTGTATATTCCAGCAGGGGTGTTGACCACGGTTACGTGGGAGGGGTGGAGGCATTTCCCGTGTATCCTCCATTATAGGGTGAGCCATCATAGGGGTGGACCCTAGATACGATTAGGAGGAGGGGTGGAGGCATTTCCCCTTGTGTATGCTCTGAAACTTGAAGTCATGGGAGAAGCAGTTGCTAGTCCGCGCTCCCAGTGCGTGTGATGATATTTGTCCCGATTTACTGCTAGGGAAGTTTGTTCGAGATAGTGACACTTCCACTACGGGTTCTATTTGGAGTTAGGTCGGTATAGTTGACGCTCCAAGACAATCCTATGAAGGGCGGATAGGAATAAGGTGGAAATGGGATTAGGGGGGAAGGGATGAGTAGAATAGTTGGGGACTATATGAGTTGTGGGTGTGGTGGGGGTTGATGAAGAAAAATGTGTATATATGAATATTCATTATTATGTAACTAAACCAGTTGTTTAAAATAGAATTATTGAGCCAGGACAATTGTGATTAATCAATTCTCACACAATTAATTGATTGTTGTCTTTTAAAGACTAGTCTTATTTGGATTGGATGCATACATAAAAATACTAAGGATAGCCGGTTTGATTATTAGTACGTAATGCTTGAGAATTATGTACTAGCTACACATACATTTCTTGTATATATACAATAGTATGCATGAGTTTTCTTGGCTTACTTACTAATAATTACGGTTACTTGTTATGAATGTGAACCATGTTCTTGTTCTTTGTACCATAAGATACAGCAACGGGATGAAGTTTCTGAAGGTGGTGCATTAATAGCGACCATGATTGTAAATTATAATTAATTTAAAAATATAATCCTAAAAAAAATTAGGTGAACTATAATTATTTATTAAGAAATAACCTTAACTAATTATTTGTTATTAATTAGTTATTCTTGATTATGATTAATTTAGGTATAATTAACTCTTTAATCAATATGGTTAATGATTGATTTAATTATTAGTGAATTAATTAATAAGTGATATTAAATTAAAGGTGGAGAATAAAATATAACATTTAATCAGGTTACGTATACAAGAAGGGATGTATGGGATCGAGGAAGATAAGAATTAATGAATGGATAAGGGGTAATTAAATGGAGGGATAAGAGATTTAATGCAAGATGGGTGTCGATTGAAGGGAGGAGGAATAAGGGGAAAGGAGTTGTGAGGAGGATGGATTATAAGGGGGGGGAAAGGAGTTGAGAGGAGGATGGATTTTTTTTTCATTGCTACGAGAGTGGAGAAAGGATTTTGGGAGAGCTTTGAGTATTGGACAGAGGGAGGAATTTTTGTGAGGGGCATTGACAGAGTGGAATTTACAGTGCACCGAGGGGCTGCTGGAGGTTTTGGGCTCGGAGGGCTAGGATATCCGTTGATATCCTAGGGCTAGGCACTACTAGTCGGCAGGGAGGTTGGTTTTGGGTGGTGTCCTAAGGAGCAAGCTAAGGAAGCAAGCAGCAGCATCAGGTTCAGGTTAGAGTTATGAATTGTTTTGAATTAAATTGTTATTAAATTTTATTACTATGAAAAATTAGATTTCTAATGTGCTAGATGAAGTAATTTTTAAATTTTACTGTTGTGTTCTAACTCAATGGTTGTTTAAATTAAATTAGAGCCATTACATTATATTATCGACGAACTTTTTTCGTCGATAGTATAGCTAATTGAAAATTCGTCGCAAGATTATTTACATTCATCTCTCTTGTGACGATATTAAATGATGCTTTGATTCATTTCATATTTGGTTTATCAACTTGAAATTAAAATTTGATACTTTGCAAGCTAGCTGGACGTTGAGTCAAATACAAATATGAAATTTGGAATCATTAACATATCTATTAGAACATATGAAAAATAGGGTTTATGGTTTCCATGATGATATGATGATCGAAGAAAGTGGGTGTGTGAGTGAAATTTGAGTCCAAAAACCCTCCCGTGTCGTTAAGGCATGCGAATAGTCTATTCAGGTCAAATTTCAATGCATACAGATACCGTTTGAAAAAATTTCAATGTTCGCCCCATTCACATATCATTGTTGCCTGCCTCTAGTATTTTTATGGTGTCGATTAAGCAATCAATGAAAAAGAGAGATTTATCATCACAACTATGACACATATACATTGTATATACATTAATGTAGAACCTGAAAGAAAAATGAAGAAACACTGACGAAAACTTCAAACTTGCGTCAACCAAATTGTGTACTTTGAAAGAAAATTAGGGTTTATGGTTTATATGATGAATTGATGATGGAAGAAAGTGGGTGTGTCATTCAAATTTGAGTCCAGAAACCCTCCCATATCGTTAAGTCATGCGAATATTCTATCCATGACAAATTTCAATGCATAAAGAAACTGTTTGAAAAAATTTCAATGTTGTCCCCATTCACAGGTCACTGTTGTCAGTGTCTAGTCCTCGTACAATTTTCGTTTCATGTTCCTCGTTCCTTGACCATGGTGTAGTCCCCAAGATCCATTATTTTTGTACAAAACATACTAATGGCATAAAATGTCCCACACAAAGACCAAATTAATATCCGCTACATAAGTCTTTTGTCTTTTTTCAAGGACTATGTAACGAATCTCAATTATAAGAAGATTCAAATAGGACCTAAGAATCTTAAGTTCTTTCCTTAACCATGAGTGACATAACACTATCATTCAATAGTCAAATTGTTACATTTCATTGTCAAGCATCATGTGTACCGAGGGCTTGATCCACCACAAAGAAAACATACAAAGAATATTTGCCTTATGAACAAGATATGGTACTATCCATTTTGAGGTTTGGAATAGAGATTGTTCTTATAGACCACTAAATTGCACCATAATATAAGCCCTACACTCCTTGCAAACCATGTAACACCATTCAAATTAGACACAATATTCTTGAGACGAATTAGCTATACTATCGACGAATGTTTTTCGTCAATAGTATAGCTAATTCGTCGCAAGATTATTTACATTCGTCTCTTTTGCGACTATATCAAATGATGCTTGGATTCATTTCATATTTGGTTTATCAACTTGAAATTAAAATTTGATACTTTGCAAGCTAGTTGGACCTTGAGTCAAATACAAATATGAAATTTAGAATCATTAACATATCTACTAGAACATATAAAAAATAGGGTTTGTGGTTTCCATGATGATATGATGATCGAAAAAAGTGGGTGTGTGAGTGAAATTTGAGTCCAGAAACCCTCTCGTATCGTTAAGGCATGCGAATATTCTATCCAGGTCAAATTTCAATGCATACAGATACAGTTTGAAAAAATTTCAATGTTGGCCCCATTCACATGTCACTGTTGCCCACCTCTAGTATTTTTATGGTGTCGATTAAGCAATCAGTGAAAAATATGGATTTTTTATCACAACTATGACACAGATACATTGTATATACATTAATGTAGAACCTAAAAGAAAAATGAATAAAGACTGACGAAAACTTAAAACTTGCGTCAACTAAATTGTGTACTTCGAAAGAAAATTAGGGTTTATGGTTTACATGATGAATTGATGATGGAAGAAAGTGGGTGTGTCATTCAAATTTGAGTCTAGAAACCCTCCCATATTGTTAAGTTATGTGAATAGTCTATCCATGACAAATTTCAGTGCATACAAAAACTGTTTGAAAAAATTTCAACGTTGGCCCCATTCACAGGTCACTGTTGCTGGTGTCTAGTCCTCGTACAATTTATGTTCCTTGTTCCTTGTTCTGTGTTCCTCGTTCCTTGTTTGTTGTTCCTTGACCATTGTGTAGTCCCGAAGATCCATTATTTTTTTACAAAACATACTAATGGCATAAAATGTCCCACACGAAGACCAAATTAATATCCGCTACATAAGTCTTTTGTCTTTTTTCAAGGACTATGTAACGAATCTCAATTCTAAGAAGATTCAAATAGGACCGAATAACCTTAAGTTA
>SNQJ01S0048816.1:47482-63335 GCA_010110895.2 Picea sitchensis
GAAGCATAAAAGAAATCACAAAAATAATTATCAAATACGGTAAAATAAATTCAATGATTAAAATAAACACTCAAAACATTACATGATCTATGATACATTATGAAATTGAGTACTTTGATGATTTCTATTATATTCCAACCTCCATAGGTGAAGTGTCATTCTTCGTGGTTTTAAACGAGCCTCTTCTTTCCCATTGAAAAGATGTTTTTCAGTAGTAAGATAGCTATGGTTCTTAGGAATAAGGTTCCTATACTCATCAAACACCATATTTCCTAAAAATTTTGAATGACGATACTTCATCTTAGGGCCACAAACTGGACATGAAAATTTACCCTTTGTTCGAAGACCTGCAACAAATGGATTAATGTCAATTATACGATGAGATTATTTAAAAATTAAACATGCACCATAATAACATTAAAAAATTATATAGTATTAAAGAGCAATATTAGAATGCTACATACCACAAAAATGTTAGTCCAGGGGCATCATGAATTGTCCATAAAATTATTCCACAAAATTTAAATTTATTCACCACGATTGGTTTACATATGTCATACATTGTGATGCCAACCCATAACTTTAGTAGCTCATCGATAAGAGGTTCGATATATACATTCATATCCTTAACCTGGTACTTACCTAATTGTTTGAAATTACACATAATTACTATAGGAATGATATCATGTAATATATATAAGTAAATAAATAAACAAAAGATATTATGCAAAAATTGAAACAAATGAAAATGTTACATTCAAAAAATTAATGTAAAAAAATACTTGGAACAATCATTGTCAACATTATGTGCTCCCTTTTTATTGACATCCAAGAAGGAATGTTATTGTTGATAAAAAAAAATAGGCCACACTGAGTAAATAGACCTAAGCTCTCTGAATGGATTAACATCGTCAGTTTCCAATGAAATCCTAACATTACGAGGTTCATCTTTGAAATCTGTCAATTTTTCCTCAATTTCCCTAAATGCAGAACCATCGACAAGCATTCGAAGAACACTATCTCCACTTCTGTTACGTGTATGGTAATCCATAAATTGTGCTATGATTTCACACCTGAACAATCATTGCAAACATGGAATTATGGGAATATGACGAAGAACCTTTCGAGGCACCCTTTTTGTTACTTGATCGGTTCGATATCTACTGATAAGACATTGCAGACATTTTTTTTTCGAATCATGTTGTCCATAATATATAATATGGTCATTAGGACATGCTTTCTATAGTTTGATAATCCATTCCAATGTCTTTTATAATGGCATGCAAACCTCGATATGTGCGAGGTAAAATATTTGACGATGGTAACAAAAATCCAACTAACAATCTACAACATAACAAATAACTAGTTAATGTAAGAATATTAATCATAAAATTTGCATTCTTATTTTACACATTAATTAACACTAAAAACAAATAGAAAAAAATCAACATTTATGTATAATATGAGACGAAACATATTACATACCTTAGGATCTGTGTCATACAAGTGTTCGACAAATTATTCATAACCTTTAAGTTCACTAGCAACAATGTAGCAGAGAGAAGATTTTCTCTTGATCTTTCATAAAGTCATTTATTTGTCTTTTCTAATAGAAGTTCATCATAAATACCAGCATTGTCCCCATCCTCATCCGGTTGCGAAAACAAATCTTGGATCATTTGATTTGTCCCATCATCTTCTTCCATGAGATCATTAACTTGATTTGTCCCATCATCTTCTTCCATGAGATCCTCATTTGCTCGGTCATGATGTTCCTTAGCTTGTACAACATCATTTCTACTAATACTTGGTGCAATATTCTGCAGAAAGTTAGAGGGAAACTCTAACTTTATAATAGAAACAATCATTCAAAATTAGTATATACTATAACAAACATTCAAACAATATATATAAATATATATAATTCTATATAAAATTGACAAAATAAAAAAAGATAATGAATATATAGCTAATTACCATAATAAAAAAAGATAATGAATATATAGTTAATTACCATGGGACGATATTCATTCAATCTGCCATCAATGTGCCCATATTTCCTACAATGTTTTGTAGTTGTTGCTATTAAAATTCTTACAGGACGTATGAGGCAACATTTTTGGCAAGGGAAATAACATCTACCATCACCCTTTTCACCCGCTTTACTTTTTTCCCCACCTCTAACTATATTCTGCGACATTTTTCCGCACAAAAATACCCTTTAGGAGTCGTCGTTGTTATAGCAAGATTGTCACAACATCTTTAAATCCTCAAATATTTATAGGTCAATTTAGGTCACCGTCGTCGCAATTGCGACGAACGTGACCTAAATATTTATTTTTTTTGACCTATTTATTTGTTAAATTTAGGTCACATGAAGGTGAACAAGAACAGTTATAACAGTGTATTCATTGTGCTTGCGACAAACGTTATAACGGTCAAAAGTTAGCATCGCTCTTGTGACAAAAACACAAGTTTGTCGAAATTGAGACAGTAGTCCACCATCTTGACGATCGTCACAAAACCGACGATAGTTTGTGTCCGTTGATAGAGCGACGAATACGGGGTGGATTAAGATCAAAATTGAAAAATTGAACTTTTTCTCTTGAATTTTGCGACGAAAGAGTACTTTCGTTGCAAGTAGTCGTCACAATGTTTCCAATATGTAGTAGTATTGGGTTGATTATGTCATCCCATAGTGCATGGATGAGCTTTTTGTGCAAATCCTTTTTGTTATCTTGCAACAGTTTCTTGATAATTCTGACTAAGATTTTATTTGAGGACTCAGCCAACCCATTTCCTTGAGGGTAGTAATCCGTAGAGTGGCCAAGGGTGATATTGTAATCAATGAAAAATTTCTCTATCCTCTTGGACTTGAAAGTTGTTGCATTTTTTGTTATGATCTTGATTGGGCATCCGAACCTGGATGAAATATTGTCTTCTAAAAACTGGATGCTAACAACATTTGTTGTCTGCCTGGTGGGAGTTGCCTCAATCCATTTAGTGAAATAATTTGTTGTTGTTAGAATCCACTTGTTTTGGGATGAGGACTGTGGATGTATTTCCCCTATAAAATCAAGGCCCCACTATCTAAAAGGCACATCCACATATATGGGTTTCAAAGGCAGAGGCTGCAATTTTCCCTTCCCATAAAAAATTTGACATTCATGGCATTTTGAAACCTCTTTATAGACATCGGAAAAAATGTTAGGCCAATAGAACCCAACCCTCAAAATATTATGCACAGTAGTTTTCCAATAATGGTGACCCCCACAGTCACCCTTATGGAACTCTCTGATGGTCTTCTCTTCTTCTTCTTCCAACAAGAAACTCAATAAAATTTCCCCTAGATCCTTCCAATATAGAGATTGATTTACTATACAAAAATTTGTTGCCTTCAGTTTCAATAATCTGGCCTTTGTTTTACTAAATTCAGGAGGAGCTTGCAAATTTTTCAACCCATGGATGATATCTGCATACCATGTGGAGTCAAGAAATTTCTGGGACATTTGAGGAGTTCTCTCTTCTTCTACACCCTTTGACAAGTTTGGAATGAAATTTATTCCTAGGAGTTCACAATTGGTCTGTGCCATCAGCTTCGCAAGCCCCTGTCCCTTGATCAACTTGGTGGGTTTGATCTCAAGGTCATATTCTAACAACACTGCTATCCATTTACCCCTCTTTCCTTCAGGATCAGGCTGGGTTAAGATATCTTTCATTGAGCTATTGGACACATAAGCAGTAGTATGAGAATGCAAGATGTAAACTATGAATTATTTCAAGGCCTTGACTAGTGCATATGCTTGCTTCTCCATAATATCATACTTCAAAGGGGCATCCATCAATGTCTTGGTGTAATAAGCTATGGGATTCTCAAAATTTTGTTCATATTTCTATAGTAAAACACCAGCAATAGTGTGCTCTGAGGCAAAAGAGAACAATATGAAGTCCTTTTCAAAATTAGGGTTGGCCAGTACTGGAGCTGGAGCCTTGGTCAATTCCACTTTGATGTCTTCAAAGGATTTTATGGCATCAGCAGTCCATTTTATTTCATTTCCTTTCTTGAGAGTGTTGGTAATATACTTTATGATCTCAGCCAAGTTAGGGATAAACCTTCTCAAAAAATTCACTTTTCCCAGGAAAGATTGTACCTCTTTCTTACTTCTGGGTATGCCAATATTTAAGATCCCTTCAACTCTACTAGGATCTACCTTTATTCCCTCTTTTGAAATAATGTGACCCAACAACTTTCCTTCTTCCATAGAAAAATTTGACTTCTTAGGGTTCAACGAGATTCCGAACATTCTACATTTATGGAAGGCAGTTCTTAGATGCTTGATGTGTTCTTCATCTGAAACAAAATACACAATGATATCATCTAGGTAGATAACAATGAACTTGTCCTTTTCAACAGCAAAAACTATGTCCATAGCTCTTTGAAATGTTTCCCCTGCATTCACGAGCCCAAAAGGCATCTTGGCATACATGAATGTTCCCCATGGAATTGTGAATGTTTTATTTTCCTGATCATCAGAGTGCACCATAATATAATTGTATCTGGAGAAGCCATCCGACATTGACATTTTATGAGACCCAACCACTTTCTATAAAATGTGATCCATCTTAGGCAGTGGGTAGTTGTCCTTTAGAGATACTCTGTTCAGATTTATGAAATCCACACAAAACCTGATTTCCCCACTCTTTTTTCTGACTGACACAAGATTTTCTACCCATTTAGAAAACCCCAGGGATACTATGATCTTGGCTTCAAATAGATTTTTTGCCTCTTTCTCAATCAAGGGTAGCAGCAAAGGGTTTATCCTTCTTAACTTCTATTTGAAAGGTTTATGATATTCTTTGATTGGGATCACATGTTGAATTATACTGGTGTCATAGACTTTCAGATCATCGTAGCTCCAGGAAAAAACATCAAGGAACTCTTTCATCAATTTGATATATTTCTCCTTGACCTCAGGGCTGAGTGTTCCGGACAACTTAATGATCTTTGGATCCTCCTGAGTCCCAATATTGCAATCTTCCACATCCCCTTCATTTACTGTAATTTTTGGACTTCTGGCCACATCAATATTATAAAAGAGTTTCTCCAATGGAACCAGACCCTTGGGAATGATGTTGCTCTTTAGTTGAACTATGTCTCTGCCTGCGATCTGATTGTCAAAATACCCATCCTTTGTGAAAGCAATTGCATCTACCTCTTCATCACAGTATTCTTCGTCAACGTTCAGATTCTCAAATTCATTCTCCATCTTGAGGAAGCTTTCTATCTGTTTGTCATCTTCAAAAACTTGTCAATACTTAATATTATCTGGTATTGTTGGCATGTACTTGACCTCAACCTTGTATTTTATGTCAGGGAAGATTGGAACTTTGAAAATCGTTGTTGAAGTAGCCAAGGCATCAAAATCTGATTATGTTCTCTTGGAATTGTTGAAATATTATACTCTGGAAATTTCTCAAGGAGGTCTAGTACTAGGTTCCTATAAGCCCTCTAATTCTGGGATGTTTTGTTTGGTATATGCATTTGATTTGATTGATAATTAAATCAGAGTCTCCATGTACAACAATTCTTTTGGCACCCAATTCTTTCAAAACCTTCAACCTCAATATTAATGCTTCATATTCAGCGATGTTATTCGTGCACTCAAAAACAAGTTTATAAGAACACAATTTTGAATCTTGTTTGGGGTGATTGATACATACGCCAACCCCTTCTCCCTCTCTGCAGGCAGCTCCATCGAAACTCATCTTCCATGTTTGATATTTTGCACTATCCTACTGCTCTGAAAACTCCTCAATCTGCTTATCAGATCTTTCTTTGTTAGCCATATCAATCTTTGACTCTTTTTCTTCAAAACAAAAGTCATTGAAGAAAATGGAAGACCCCAACTCAGTTTCCATAGAGTAGATGGGATGATTACTTGGTTGTCACTTATTGATGACCATGTATTTGAGAAAAACCTCTATGTACAACCTTTGGTCTTAACCAAAGACAGGGATTGTTGGTCTCCTCGGATTTCTAGGTGGACCATCAGCCTTTTCTCTGGGGTTAGGCCTATTATCTAAGGTCATTCTCTCCACCATTCTCTCCATGGTTCTCATCAGTGTTTCAAACCTTTCTTCTGATGTTTGAGAGGATGAAAATTGTGCCTTATCTTGAACTTTGTTCATGTCCTTGCCAGAGTTAGCTTGTATCTTTCCTGAAGCCATTAGATTCACTTCAACCTCTATGGCATCAGTCATCATATCATCTAATGAAGCAGATCTTCATTCTCTCAATAACAAAGAAAAAATGCTTTCAAAGGAATCAACATATCTGAGTTGAGCAACTTTAGGGGGGGGTTTACCTCAATAGGAATCAAATTATAGACCTTTACAAATCTGGCTGAAAACTCCTGCACTGTTTCATCAGGTGATCTCTTCATGTTGTTATACAGAGTTAACAACTAGAGGGGATTTTTCTTGTTTCCCCATTTTGCAAGGAAATTGGTTTCAAAAGCCTCAAAATCTACGATACTAGTTGTTGGAAGGGCTCTTAACCACTTCCTCACTTCTCCTGCAAGACTTTCTGCAAATAGCCTCATTTTAGCATCCTCAAAGTCTACTTCTTCCAAGTCTATAAAATCATTGAACCAATCTAGATGTTTCTGGGATGGCACAATGCCTTCAACATCATACAATTTGATCCTTAGATTATACTCCCAAGGTAGATCATGTAACTGAGCATGAAGCACAAGGGGATAAAATCGAGTTTTCATGGCTACTGTGAGGGGTCGGAGTGGTTGTTGGTTCTGAGTATAATTCACTATAGGCCTTGTAGATGCAGCTAAAATCAAATCTCGAAATCTATGTTCGTCAAAGATGACCTTGCTCAAACAAGATTTGGATTTAGTTCTGAAAAGAGTTTGTTCAAATTTTACATCAAACTTAAGGTCTTCAATGCTCATCACTCCATCTGTTGGTAAGGATAGATATCAGTCTAAACGTAGCACTGGGGTTACTTGATTTTATTTTCTTTTATGTACAAGCTTCTCAAGATCAGACACATGGATTGCAGCTTTTGGGTATGGGTTACTCCTGGTGTGAATTCTCTTGGGAGACAAGATTTCTAGCTCACACTGCTTGGTGCAACTGGTCTCTTGCTAACGGAGTCGCCAGGGAAAAAATAATCTCAACCAGTAAGATATTTGATCCACTGCCACCCTCATGGATCAAAATTAAAGCTTTAAGTCGTTCTTCTCCCAGGGAAGGTTTCTCTTTCATTCCCCGGCAACAGCGCCAGAATGTTAGCAATCTGAAAATTTGTTTGACTGATAAACAAACGACAGAGGTAATTGTTTCAACCAGTTTTAGAGTTGGGCACTAGCTTGCTCAGATCAGAGAGGGATCTCTCGTGTCACTTGGTATTTCTTTGGAAGTCAGTGGCTAGATTTAGTTTGTTTTGGAGGTTTTTATAAATTTGTTGGCAAGGAAGGGGAGGGACACTTAGGGCTATGGAGTCGAAATTCTGAAAATGAATGAAAACAATGACTGGTCGTTAGAACTCTCCAGAGGATAAAGGCTAAATGAGGTAATGAATCTTAGTTGTAAATTGAATTTAAGTAGGGTGTAAAAGGAAGGAGAAAACAAATAATTGCATGAGAGCATTATTGAAATGAATTCTGAATTAGCTAAGAAGAAAATTACACAGTGTAAATTTCTTAAGCCGAGAGAATCACAAGATGAATTATGGGCCTTTAACTCTCCAATTTAAACAGAAGATAGTGCAAATGGAATAAAATAACACAGGAAATACATACAATGAAAGGAGATAAAATTCATATCACCACCATTAAAATCTTTTCATAGAGACTTCAAAAGCTTCTGCATATGTATTCAATTCAGCTCCAGAAAATTACAATTGAGTTCAGAAACAACTAAAAGGTGCCCTTGGACTTCTGCCAACATTAATTCATTCAAAAATTCTAGTACTTATACAATTCAATTACAATGGCTGAACTAAAACGTTTCATCTTCTAAAACTGACTACAATAATTTCAATTGATAGTCTCGGTATGTGAACCGATTTACAATGATTAAACAAAAACATTTCATAAACTAACGGTTGATTTCTCCGACTTCTCGCCTTTTGTCTTCGCCATATGTCTCACTTTGTTCTTCTGTCAAACTCATCAACCTGGTGACACATAGAGGCTATTTGTTGGTTCCTGGAAAATTACATTTTGTCTTGCCTAGCCACATGATCTCTTTCCACTGTAAGTCAGAAAGAATCTTGTAATCCATCATTTCCTTTATCAGGATCTCCAGGTCGATGCAAGTAGCATAAGTCATATTTGGTAGACTGATCTTTACATTCTTGAACTGATTTAAGATCTCAAAATATGTGGTCAAATATTCTACCAGATTTGGTCCTTTCAAGTTTTCCCCTAGGCCTTCAAACTTGGAATGATCCATTCTGCACTGGGAGAGGAGAGAATTGTATTCCTCTTGATCGTATAATTTCTTTTTGCCATCCCAAAATGGTGGGATTCCTTTGATGAACAATTGTTCAAACAGGTCCTTGAATTCATGTATACTATGCTCCATTTGTACGGCTTTGGTTTAAACTCATTTGAGCAAGTTGTGTTTAGCAATGATCCTCCTAGCCCAAATGATCATTGTAGTCCTGTATTTGACCCCAATGGTATGAAGTTCAGTAGTGGGAACGAAATTCAACAAATTTATAGCGTTATGGGCCCACTCTGAGGGATTTTTTGCCAGTGTCTCATTCACAAGAGTACACCTGCTTCGGGTAGTGATAGCCATGTTATCTTTGTCATTTATAAAATTTAGGTACACCCTAAACTTAGCAGCTTCAGCAGCGATAGAGTCCCAGATTACATGTTTAGCTCCCTGCAAAAGTGTTTTACCCTTCAACCTCATCTTCAACTTGTCTAATCTTTCCTGCAAATCTTGATTTTCTTTTTGGAACTGGGCCATCCTCTCATCCTTTATTTCCATTTCTTGCTGCAGCTTTTCTATAACTCCCTTAAGGCTTTTGATTTCTCCCGTCTTCAAGCTAACTTGTGACATAGCCTGGACAATTTCTTCAGTGCTTGACCCAGCTCTTGCAGTATCAGGTACAACTGCAACCATGTTTGATACCTCTACATGTCCTTGTGACCAACGCTCTTTTTCCTTCTCCAGCTGCAATACTTTGGCCTTGTAATTTAGTGCTTCCTGTCGAAATGTCTCATTTTCTTGTTCAGAATAAGCCAACTCTATTGTTTGTGGATGCTCTGTGGTAGACATCTTTAGCCTCTTCTTCGTGCTTTGAATCATTTTTTCTTTCTCCTCTAAGGAAGCATTTACCCCTTGAGGACCTTCATATTCTAATCTCTTAACTTGATTTTTCCAGGATCTGTTGGATGCTTTTTCTTGACTCAGTTGCCCCTCCAACTTAAGTTTATGAGTTGTCAACCTTGAAACCCTCAAACTTAGACTCAGTAATCTGAATACAACATGTCATTGGTGTTTCTGTGGAACTTCACCTTGTCCGGGGCACCAATATTTTCATAATGCAGCTTAATTTCAGCCACTTTATCCTCATCTGCCACAGCTATATTGAGTGTCTTCTTTTCTACATATCTGACTGAAAACAGGGAAGACTTATGTTGAGAAATCCTTTCCACCTCGGGTATCAAATCTCTTATTTCACTCATGGCCAAGCTCCCTTTCACAACATATTGATTTTCTAAATCTTCTTTGGATTGGTAGACTGCCCTAGGTGTCTTATCAAAGACATGTTTCTTGTTGTTGAAAGCCCTTGAGCTGACTTCACTCTGTGGCATGCTTCCTGTACCAGCCTCTTCGTTTTTGGTCCCACTCTCCACCATTTCCATGTTCATTTGTTCGTTAGGTTCTTCTTTATCCAGGTCTACTATCTGTGGAGATTGTGTGATTTTCATTTTCTTGGGAACATTTCGCTTACCACTGGTGCCCAGGGCCTCTGAACTGCTCCTTTTTATATAAACAATTATCTTGGGAGCTTTAATAATCAACCTTGGAGGATTTTTCTGTGTCTGAGTCTGTTGTAGGGTGGACTCTATTTGTTGTGTTTGATCAGGCTGCAAAATGACTTCCATATCTTCACAGGTTTCCAGATTTGTCAATTTATCAAAACCTTCAAATACTCATATTCATATGGGCCCTGTTTTCTTATCAATCTTCTTTTAGATATGACATGATGTGGATCATATTTTCTCCCTTGTAGCTGTGAAAATGCAAACTCTTTGAGCTTGGCCTGGATCTGAGGCAAGCAGGATCTAGTCTTCACAACAAAGGGTCTTATTATGAAAGGAAATTTTAGGTTGGACGCTTTGTGCATTTTCAAAAAATGTTCTATTTCTGAGGTGATTCTTTGCCCGATGAAATCCAAGGCAAAGACTCTGGGTGTCAGAAAAAACGACAACAGGTAAGGTGCTTATGGGCATCCATATACCCAAATTACTGTAGAATGCATGAAAAATACCCAATCTCCCACTTTGTTCTCTGGATTTTGTTGCAAATAACTTTTCATGTCCTCCAGGACTCTTAGCAAACTAGTGTTGAAGATCAGGGTGTAAACTCTGGACATGATCTTATTTATAAAAATGAGCATTGTGATCCTTTGGATTCAATTGAGATGAAAGATGCTTTGGGGAACTATGTTTTGTTTGTCTCCAATAACCTCTTCAGCTGGTATGTGTAATACCTGAAGTGCCTTAGTGATTGGAAATTCACTAGTTGTTTGTTTACATTATCAGCTATGAACTTATCAAAATTGATATGGACTGACTGATTGGACTCCGACTGGAAAAACGTTAACAGGAAACCTAGCATGACCTCAAATCTAAACCTAAAATCCGACAAAGTATGGAACAAGCCCGTTGGACTTCAATAAACATGACGCTAACACTTATTGACAAAGACAAACTTTCAGAATAATGCTCGGGTTTAACAATGGTCTGCAAAAATAGGGTTTTGACCTCAAGGGGGGGGGGGCATTCTCTGTAGACTGTAATTAGTTTTTCTTCCTCTAAGGGTTCATATGTTGTGGAGGGAGACTCTAGTATGTCGAGTGCATATCGAATTGATGGGCTATCTACTCTACATAGGACCTCTGGCCCTAACTTATTTAAAACAACCTTCTCTTCCTATGAATATTGGTCTACACACCAGCTTATGAATTCCGGGAAGGGGAATGTGATTTTGACGTCATAAGGGACTATGGAAGCTTGGACTGCTTCAACGAAAGGTATTTGTCTCCCTACATTATCTGACAAATTAAATCTGGACACAGAGACGGGTGAGACGATTATTTATGTGTCAAATACATCAGATTCTCTGTCAATTAGGGATTCTTCTTTTGAGGCGGGATCTTGTTATGTTACAGACATAATGACAGGGTCCATGGAAATAATGAAAAATACTTGTGAATAGATGGAGAACGCGCGAGACTGGTGCACTGTTGAGCCTCAGTTTGAACGGAGTGATTGGCACCAATTTGAAACGTTCAAATGATTTTAAAGATCATAAAATAATAGCAAGGATACTCTCCTTATATACATTTCTCGATATCGGGGACGAGGAAAAAAAGTTTGGAGTAGACCGTTTTTCACCCCGATACGCCTCTAGTGGCGCCATGTGGTCATGAGCTGAAACCATGGTATTTTTATCGACCCGCTCTTAAACAATTAAACTTTGTGCTAGTTCCATGCCCGATATGTTTTCTGACCATCGATTTGGGATGTCTCAGATATGTGGCCTGACGGGTCCCATCAACCCCGTGCCCTCGCTAAATTTATCTTTATCCCACTAGATGTGGCTATGTCCTCCATTTTATCGTGTCTCTACACCGGTTTGGCCCCTCACTAAATCCCAAGACTTGGATGCCATTAAAAAATTGTTATGGTGATAACAACTTTAACAACAAGAGACTAGCATTTTCATCAAACTTTACTTTAGTCTCACATGACTAGTTTTGGATTAGTCAACAACCCTAACTTGAATTAATTATAACTATGTACCTATAATGAATAAAACTCTGAAAATAGTACACAATGTTTTTCGATGTGTTTTATGCAATTCCTCCAATTTTCACTACTTGGAACCTCTCAGAAAATGAGTTATAGAAAAAATAGCATACCTTGTTGAATTATGGCTTATTCTGGAGAGCGAACGTACCCCACACAGAATATTTGTTGTATGGATTTGAAAATTTTACACAGAATACTAAATACTATACTCTAACCAACACACTTGATCTTACTGAATTTGGATCTCTTATGAAGAATTTATGACGTTTTTACCCAAAACACTTGTTTTATACTAGTTTCAAGACTAGCCACAAACCCTATTTTCCATGGAGTGTAACTCCAAAAATACAACGACCCACAAGCTTAAATTCATACCACAACTACTTGGATATGTTTTTTCAATGGCCTCCCAAATTCACGATCTGAATCATTCTAGAAAAAAAGTTATTGTGAAAATGGTGAGATGACCTGTAAATAACATACCTTAGAAAGCATCATCAAAAGAATTTTTCGTCCCTTGAATTTTGGTCTTCTTTACTTCACCTTCCCTCTAAAATTCGGTTTAGATATCCTTTGGTTACCTCAATCACCTGTAGATATTCAATATGCTCAAATGTAATTTAAATGAGAGAGTTTGGTCTCTTATTTATACTTTCATGTAGCTTCCTCAAGGGGTTACCTTTTAACCATCTTAACCCAATTTCCTTATTTTATGGCTAACCCACTTCTAACCACTTTCCATAATTAGAAAGTTCTCCATTTACTTTATTATTTAAATAATCCCCTTTGACTTTGTCACTTCACTTTATTATTTAAATAATCCTCTTTGACTTTGTCACTTCACTTTATTGTTTAAATAATTTCTTCTTTGCAAGAACTTTGACTTCTTTGACCTTTTGGGGCTTCAAGCCAACATATGAGGATCCTCCAAATTCGTAAGGCCATAACTCTCAAACCGTGAAGAGTTATGTGATGTTCCACATACCACCAGAAATGGCATGACATGTACTATCCATCTAGAATTGTCTTGCCTGCAAATATATCAAAACTCATACCATTATACATAAAAAAAACTTGGGTCCATTACCCAAACCTTTGTGCTACTAGACTTTGTTCAAGGGTTGACATAAATGACAACCAACCCAATTAATCAACAATCTTCCCCTTTGGCATTGATGGCAACACTCTAATGAAATACTGAAATCATATCACTCGTGCTCCCCCTGTAATCATGCATGCATCTCTGTGACGAACACTCCCCCTGGAACCATGCCTCTGTCATTTGCATCTGATAAATCTCTCCCCCTTTGTCATCAATGGAAAATGTATATTTCCATTCAGGTCTGCTTCCCCTAACTGACTTGTCTAATCTCCCAACATCAACTGTCATATTTATGGTGTTTCCTCATGTACATCTAATACATATAAGATAATCATTCAAAAACATTCATTTTGGAGTAGAAATAACTCTGAGTCTCTGGCGAAGATACTCAAAGGTTTCTCATGGAAGCGGTTTTGTAAAGATGTCTGCCACTTGTTCTTTTGTGCCCACGTATTCAATTCTGATGTTTTTTTCTGCAACCTGTTCCTATAGAAAATGATACTTGATTGAAATGTGTTTCGTCTTGGAGTGCATCATCGAGTTCTTTGAGATACTAATGGTGTTTGTATTATCACAATAGATTGGAATGGGCTCATCATACTCAACATGTATATCTATCAGAGTTTGTTTCATCCATAGAACCTATGTACAACATATTGTTTCTGCAATATACTGTCTCGATTGTAGATAAATATAATGATGATTGTTTTTTGCTTAGCCATGATACTAAACACTCACCCAAGTAGAACGTTGTTCCACTAGTGCTTTGTTGGTCATTAATGCAACCTGCCCACTTTGCATCTGTGTAGGCAATAAGTGATAGATCCTTTCATTTTGGATACCATAATCCAAACTCTTATGTTCCTTTGAGATATCTGAAAATCCTCTTCATTGCTAATACATGTGATTCCTTTGGTGTTGTTTGAAATCATGCCACCTGTCCAACTGCCTGCATTACATCTGGTCTGGATGTTGTCACATATAGTAGGTTACCAATTATTGACCTGTATTGTCTCTAATTTGTAGACTTTGAATCATCATCTTTGCTCAACTTGCAACTGGTTTGCATGGGAGTGATAATTGGTTTGCAATCTTCCATTCCGAACCTCTTTATCATTTATCTAATATACTTGGTTTGAGAAATAAAAATTCCTTGGTTTCTTTGACGTATTTGAAGACCTAGAAAGAATGATAGTTCTCCAAGTAATAACATTTCAAATTCATTGTGCATGTTCTTTACAAATTTTTGGCTTAACCTGTCACCAGTACTTCCAAAAATAATATCATCAACATAAACTTCAATTAATAAAATAATATCTTGAGTTACCTTGATGTAAAGGTTGTTGTCTGCACTTCCTTTTTTGAACCCTGTCTGTTGTAAATATTTATACAGTCTAGAGTACCATGCTCTAGGAGTCTGTTTTAGACCATACAAGACATTCTTTAATTTACACAATCCTTCTGGCAACTGAAACCCTTCTGGTTGTTTAATGTAGACTTCTTCTTCAATTTCCTCACTCAGAAAAGTTGATTTTACGTCCATCTGATACACTTGAATATTTTTGGAACATGCATAAGCTAAAAGCAATCTGATTGTTTTCATTCTGGAAACTAAGGAAAATGTCTCTTCAAAGTCGATTGCTTCAACCTGTGCATATCCTTTACATACCAATCTAGTTTTGTTCCTTGTAACATGTCCATCCCCGCTTTGTGTCGATCACATTCTTATCCTTTGGTCTTGGAACCAATTCTCAAGTGTCATTTTTCTCTGTTTGATCCAATTCTTCATCCATGGTCTTATTCCAAAATGAATCCTTGTTGGCCTCTTCAAAATAGGTTGGTTCAATTGTAGATGAGAGTGCTAGGTGTGTTTGTTCCGGTGAACGGATTCTTCTTCTAGTCTCAACTCCTTCATCTTTGTTTCCGATAATCTGATCTGAATGATGATTTTTTTGTACTCGTATGTTAGGTGTCTTTGGAGGCCCTTGTTGAACTTGTTCTTATGCTTCTGTCGGATCCTCTTCATCTTCCCCATCTACTTCTTTTTCATCTTCTACTTCTTCTTCGTAAAGTTGTTCCATTGATTCATTTTCTTCTTCCTTTAATTCTTTTCTACTTGTTTCATCAATTGTTACGTTGATGTTTTCCACAACTTTGTTCAATCTCAGGTTGTAACACTTGTATGTTTTCCTTGTACTTGAGTAACCGACAAGTACTCATTTGTCCACACGAGAGTCAAACTTTCACATTCTGTCATCTTCTCTTTTGATGTAGCATTTACTTCCAAATACTCTGAAGTGCTTCACATTTGTTGGTATTCTTTTCCATAGCTCGTAGGGAGTTTTGTCAGTGTTGTTTATGAGAATTACTTTGTTTTTAATGTGAAATGTTGTATGCACTACATGTGTCAAGAAGATATATGTCGATTTGGAATCCATTAGCATTGTTCGAGACATTTCTTGTATTGTCTTGTTCTTTCTTTCAACAACTTTATTCTGTTGAGGTGTCCTAGCAACAAAGAATTGTATTTTTATTCCATGTCTGTTGCAGTAGTCCATAAATTACTTTGAAGTGAACTCTCCTCCATTATCATATCTCAAGCATTTGATTTTTGAATCCATTTCATTTTCAACCATTTCCTTGTAGACCTTGAAGTTTTCAAAAGCTTCTGACTTAT
>SNQJ01S0048817.1:17996-31859 GCA_010110895.2 Picea sitchensis
ACAAAAAACAATATTTTTGAAAGAAAAACTTGTTGTTCACTTTCCAAAAAGAACTCTTATTAACGAGAAAAGAAAATCAAATCATAAAGATTCAAGCAATAACAACCCAATCAACTCTTTCAATGAAAGCAAAAACAAAAAACGAACCAATTAGTCTTCTCAATGCAAATGAAAATGTTCTTTCAAACCTTAAAGCAAATGAGAAACACCAAGCACTTAACTCTCAACCAATCCCTGGTTCTCAACCAATCAGACCCACTCAGCTCTTGAAGTCAGAGAGAATGAATTTGCCAATAAGAGTCAAGAAACGAAAGTCAAGCTACAAAGGACAAGAAAAACCTTGAAACCCTAAAACTATTCAAGCATGAAAACTAAAGAAATAGATATATCAATCACTGATCCAATAAACTCATAAGAGGTAATTCAACTGATCTGAGCAGTCAGAAAGACCAAAACTCAATTTCAAAATTTTTGAAAAGACTGTTCACAGGCAAGGAATGTAACACAGTTCGAGAAGCTATGATTCTCGCAGGTGACCTTTGAGCAAGGTGCGAACACCTCGCACTGAACCCTATGAGCAGGGTGCGAACCTGACCAGTTCTCGCAGGTTGTAGTTAAACGCAGTGCGAGAAGTCCTGAATATGACAATTTTTTTGAAAATTGAAGTAAAATTTCAAAAAGCTTTTGGACTCAGGAGGTCTATCAGGATATCCTGAAGACTCAGAGACTATTAAAACAAGAGAAATGTGAAACTAGAGCAAATGGACACAAAAAAATACAAAAAACCACAAAAACAAATGGGATTATCCCCAGTGGAGTCACCAATTTTGTTTCAGGATTAATCCGTAAGTGCGGACACAAACCGATCTCCCTAGATCCACCTGGATCTAGAACAAAACAGGACATAGTAATACTCTTTCCCTAGATTTAGACTATTGAATGAACTAGGAGGCAAGAATTTATGGACATACCTTATAAGCGCTTCCTTGGGTCTTTGTTGTTTCATCTTCCCTCCAATGCTCTTGTGTCATTCAGATCACAACAGTACAAACCAATCGAAGTGAAGACAACTCAATATATTCAATAGTTAATCTATACATATGATCAAGAAGTTATGTAATAAAGTGACATCAGCTTTATGGGAAAGGGACATATTATTGTATTAAATTGATAGAAAGCAAGGATTACAACCTGAGCCTTGATGTTTCAAACCTCCTTTCGATGGCTCCTAGCTCTGACACACACACTTGCTCATGCATGAAGAAGATCAACCACTTTTGATAACCTTGCTGGTGTCTCTAGTTGTTGTAGCATCAGTCCTTCATACAATCTTTCACTAATTCTCCAATAAATCTCTTGCTAGTTTGCTTCTAACCTTTTCCATGAGCATTCTCCTCAATATATAGGAGAGAATGAATTAGTTACTTGGATAGGAATGATCCCAAGATATCAGGAAAGCCAGTACTTAGATAACCATTCGAATTCCATCTCATCCTTCTAGAAGATTCCCTTCTAGAAGGTTCGAGAATTTATCTTTTTCCCTTGTTTAGAAAGAGTTCGCACCCTAGCAGCTAGGTACAGTGTGAACTTCTCGCACCTTGTCTTAATGCAGCCTGCGAGAATCATACATTCTCGCAGGCAAATGTATTGGCAGCCTGCGAACCTCCCTTAAAAATGTGATTTCTGGAAAGAGACAAAGGTAACTTTTCTGAGGAAAAAGTTCTAATGAAGAGCCTGAGTTCACCATCATCATTACATCATCATGACGACCAAAATTATGGATAACACATTTCTCATTACCTAATTAAAAATAAGACATAATACAGTCTTTGTTTTAGAGAAAAACATCATGTGATATATGTGAGCACAATTCATAGAAAGCAAGTTCAAATATTAAACAACACTTGTAATGCATCCAACTTTGATGTTATGAAGAAATGTGCTCATTTCTATCTTACAAAAAAATATAGATATATGGTACTTACATTTTGTGGTGACCTTCGATTTTGGTTCTTACTGGTATAGTTACAGTGACCTTAGATTCTGGTGATAGCTTGAATATCTCGTTCTTACATTTTCTGGTTTGATTCTTACATTTTTTGGTGACCTTCGATTTTGGTTCTTACTGGTTCTTGAAAGCAACAATGTCGATGTTGGGTGCTGCCATACCTCATCCAACAATAGGCTAATCAGCTAGGTGTACAGCCATTCAAATATATCTATATCAAAGCCAAGAGCAATAGAAAAAAGACTCCAAATGATGACAAATTTATTTATTTATTGGTTTAGCAAAAAATGATTTATTTATTGGTTTAGAAAAAATTCTCTATTGCTCAATACCATCGCATGTGGTAGGGACATTGCCACATGTGGCTTGTTGGTTAATATGTTGTGAAAAATAAAATCCATAACATTAGTGTTAATCCATAAAAATAATAAAAATAACAAAAACATAACCATATCAGTGTCATTTAAAACACATATGTAGAATTCCTAGCGAAAAAATATAACCATAACATTGACCATTAATACATGACCATAAAATTGTCCTTAAGAGAATAACCATTAAAATAGAATAGTAGAAAAACTAGACCAGTTCTAAACTTACCAAAGGATCTAGCATGAAACATTATGGTTCTCTGGATGCAATACTCATGTCAGTACCAACTACCTCCTTATAGTTTTTTCTAATTATATAGCTCAAAACATATTCACTATTTCCTTTCTCAACATGAAAGGATGAATTGACGACATAGTTGATTGCACAAATGGTCCTTATGCAACCAACATAATGAACTGCTTCATGAGGCTATATTGAAGGGAGGTGAGAATTATCACCCAATTATTTATATCCACTGAGAGAAATCAAGTCAATAATGAATGATCATTCAACTTGAATGTCTCTCTGTCTATGAGTAAAACAAGTATGGGATGAAGACTCATGCAATTTGAATACCCAACTATGAGTATCAATGATGATTAACTAAACATACATTGGATGTTATATATATGAGTGTACATAGAAATGTAGATGAATAACCTTGCATTACTTGCAAAACTAATTGTTCTCAATATGCTAGTGCAATTTACCTTTCTACAAAATTAATACAAGATCAAGTTTTCATATGAAATTATGAAATGAGTTGCTGATAAGAACAAGTTTCTTTGATTAGAAGTTAACTTTAACTATGTAAGCTAATGAAAATAAATCTCAATTTGGGGAAGCATTTTAGCATGTTGATGGTTGATTAAAAGAAATAAGCCTCGTCACTTTATTTTTGCATGAGAACAAATGTTAGGGTTTTGATCTATGAACCTGGGATGAAAATAAAGCTCAATTTGGGGAAGCATTTCAGCATGTTGATAGTTGGTTAAAAGAAACAAGCCTCACTTTATTTTTTGAAAGAACAAATGTTATGATTTTGATGTATGAACCTTTACCAAGCAATATTTATTCCATGCGAAAATGAATGTGGATTTGTGATATATGTAATTAATTCTTTGAAAAGTAGAACCCCTTTCACCCTTTGTCTTACTTGCATGAAAAACATATCAAAACCTAATGTAAATTAATGGATGTAAATTCATGAAATACCTTGTGCATTTGGTTACATCGCAAATTGGAATAATCATGAAACTAGATAGAGGATAACACAATTAGATTAGTGTTGACTTGTCAAAACATATTAACATGTTGATGATTTATGAATCATAAATTAGACTTAAGTGATTAATGTGAAAATTAAGTTTACTTGTATTGTTTTATGAATTAGATTAAAAACAATATTGCAAAGAATAATTTTGTGTCATCACCTCAAATAACTTTCAATAAATGTAGCCTCATCATATTATTTATAAATATAGGTGAGTTTGAGTTCTTATTACACTATGTGCAACTTAGATTCCATGTGAAATTTCAATTGTGAGAATGTCAAGCCTACAATTAACCCATTCAATCTTAACCCCTTCTAACCTCGAATGTATTTGAAAAATAAATGAAAAATGATCGTGAAAATATAACTCAAATAAAATTGACACCCTACTCATTATTCAATATCATGAAGGGTAAAGGAACAAATTTAAAGACAAGCGCATGAAATAAGATCCCATTTCTAATTAATTTTCCCAAAAATGTTGGAATCATTGTAATTCCTTTATATTGTTTCAATTCATTGAAATTTTTGTTTAATGCAAATATACATAAAAGTTATTATGATTAAGTTAGTGAATTAAACATAAATGTTAATAAAATTTGTAATCCAATTTTTCTCGAGTAAATTTTAAAAGCAAGCAAGTAAACTTCTTATCTTAGGATTTAATTTGTATGTAGTTTTTTTGTTTCCTTTTTATTTGTGATATGAATATACTATAACCCTAAGCTCAAAAATGAAAATACTATCTACTATGTTTGAAACTTGATATATTTATATTGATTTTACATATCATGTGAAATGAAAAGAAACTAAATTCAAAAGGATGCAACGATGTTTATGTTTGGAAGTGATTCTTGATATATTTATATTGATTTCACATATCATGTGAAATGAAAACAAACTAAATTCAAAAGGACGAAACGATGTTTATGTTTGGAAGTGATTCTTTGTTTTTGTTTTTTTTTCCAATTTTTTTTTATGTTTTAATTGATTTAAATGTGATATCAAAAAAATAAAAAAATAATTAATGCAAGGATAGATAATATCTAACAAAAGAAATGAAGGTAAATCGATGAATGGTTACAATAACTAATATGAATAATTCTAAATGGAAATTTACATCACAATTGCATACCTTAAGTGTTTATATAGTCTCCTTCAATATTCTTGCTCGATTCTCCTTACAACTCCTTGGTCATACTAGGCTCTAATGACTTATGGCTGAATACCTCTATAGTTTGGGAGCATAACCTTGCTATTGAATTCGCCTCTCTTTTTTCAAGGATTTCCTTTGTTATATAGCTCTTGGAGGAGGATTAGGAGAGGCTTCTAGATCTTCTAGAGGCCACTGGCAACACGAATGATGTGAGTTCCTAAGATATTACCACTAATATCCAACTCATCTCTCGCCCCTATCCTCATAACTCACCTTTTCTAGAATTTTGACAGTGCCTCTATTGTTGAGCCATTGTTGTCTAGTGAGGCATCGCTTGTTGTATGTTATGTGTCATGCAGGGCCCTCAAACAATTCTCTAAAAAGGGTCAAACCTTAGGAAAAGGTTGCATTACAAATTTTGTCCACTAATGGCTTCCTCTATGACCTGTAGGGTGGATATTAAGGCTATAATAGATTCCCCCTAATGTGTGATGTCTAAAAAGAATTTGATGGCCAAAATACATTACAATAATATCCATATAGGGAAGTGCAAGGAGAGAGAAAAGGAGGTTCGATAGACCAACAAATACCTTTAGTAAAAAACCAAGGATTATTATATATATACCAATACCATAGGTAAACATACTCAGACTCAGAATGAGCATGGATGCCAAACAATACATTGCAGATCCATGAAATGAAATGCGAGACCATGGTCACAAAAGAATATAAAGTGGATCCATGTCATTAATAATACCATAGCCATGAGACAATACAATGTGGATATATGTCATGACTCAATCATAGCCACCAACAGATACGATGTGAATCTATGTCAGGAGCATAATCATAGCCACAAAAAGATACAATGTGGATCTATGACACAACATATAGATATCAGGAAGACAACAGGAAATGAGGAGAGCGGCCCCAAAGTATTCATATTAAGTGATATACTCCAATGAAACTTGGGAGGGGATGATGTAAAGGATTGATGTGTCCCAAAACACAAGGTCTTCGTTCCAAACCCCAATGTTACGAATCTACATCATGTAGATAGATGAGTTGATGTCAAGCATGGTAGAAACTGTTTGATTACCAGTCATTGAGGTATACCATTAAAAAACGCGAGGGGACCCATTGATGATGAATATGGAACCCAAGGTACCTAGTACATTCTAGTGAGTGTGAATAGATGATCTAATGTCAAACACTCATAGAATCAATCGATTGGGAGTCAATGATGAAAACCCACTGTTGATCATGAGGAGGTCTTCCACTGATGATTGCAAGCTCTAGCATACTAGTTGGTTTCTAGATCCATCTCCTAGATAATTTGTTTAAGTCTATAGGAAGAGATACATCGAAGGAGGGCCTTGATCTATCCCTCATAAATCAACATGAAACATATACTAAGAGATGATGTGAAGAGAGAGAGAGTATAACAAAGTACAACTGACACATGGATGGCCGACTCAGAAATTAAAGAAAAAAATAGATGGTTGACTCACGCTGAAGCTTCCCTTGAGCATATAACATGACACTATGGTGACTTGGAAACAAGACACAATATTTGAACAAATATAGTGCAACAACACAGGGGGCATTGAAGTAATATCCATGATGACTTGAAGAGTAAATAGCTGGAGGAGTATTTATGACTCATATTACTAGGAAAACTCCTAGACAAGATAAAAACCAACTGAATGATGAGGACTCAAGAAAGTGCCATGTTCAAGGTTGACTCGACGGATGTTGTCATGTTTAGAATAGACCAATGGTGAAAAAACCCCACTCTTTTTTTTTTTTTTTTTTTGTCTCCTTCATGGTTTAACGAGAACAAAAGAATGATGCAAGTATGATCGGTGTTATTTTTCGTAAATTTAGTCCCCCAAGCCAGAAACAGTATAAATAAATACAAGGGAGAAATATTCTATCCTAGGGGGACTAGAGTATTCCTTTTTTGTAAGTAGTCCATTTGGTTCGAAAAAAGGTTAAACTTACACTGAATAGACATCCTTTCAAACCATTTAATGAGTGTGAAAGAAAACAAGATAACTCGACAATCTTCATCTTTAAAGAGTTTGAAAAGAGCTTAAAGGAGACTTGTCGGGAGAGAACGAGTGGCTTAACATCATGCTCCTATGTTCCAAGCACATGGAACAGACCTAAGCAATGAAGAATGAAAATGATATTGGCAAGTGAGGTCCACTCTGAACAATTGTTCTCTCCCTAGGTGGGTACATGAAAAGAGAAGTCCAAATAATGCAAGAGGCATATGGTCATTGTTATTGCACAACGGTAAGTGGGATATGGGAAAAAAAAAACAAAAGGAAGGGAGGTATGATGCAAGAAGAAAATGCATAGGCGACCTTTAAGCAACATGAAAAAATTTCAGGAACATCCAAGGGGATGTGGCAAGAATATAGATGAAGAGAGAATAATGATCCTCAATATTCAAGTCATAGTGGGGTGAAAGAGGGATCCTTGGCCTATGGAAAAACAAGGTATGGGAACTGAATGGCAATTTGGGTGCTAACTAGGGCACCCATGAAGGGTAGGAACTACCAAACTAGTTACGATGTGAGAAAGGAGTGGCTAATGTCACAACCAACTAGATTGGGACCTAAGGCATCATGCTGGCAGAAAATATGGTTAATAATATTCCAGTTTGATAAACATGTACCTCAAGTTCATTGGATGTCTCCATATTCATAAAAAATTCCATATAATCCTATCAAGCATATGCAAACTAGATTCCATGGTCAAACACATAGAGAAATCTAAAAAAGGGAAAATATTTTTGGACTTTTTGGATATGATATATGAAAAACAAATGCACATTCACACACACAACTATGTACAAGGAGCTACACATATTTAATGATTCAGTAAAATTAGAGCCCATTGCTAGGCTCCGACCAAGGATTGTTTTCATAATCAATGAACTCATGAGCCGGTGTCAACATCATATGGTTCACTATGCTAGGTCCATGCCACACGGGATCAAATTTCTACATACAAAGACACGCATTGTGAGTAGTCGCACAAGCTATAGAAGATCCTTTATGGGATCCATCAAGATGTATGAAACATGAATGTTCAATGGAATGGGAAGCAGATAATTTAGTGGCAAGTTCTCAAAAAGATAAATGAGGCAGAAAAGGGTCAAGACTAGGGGTTTCACTAGGTGTCCCAACAAATGCCTCTAGCCTCGGATGAAGAACCATCATTTAAAATATCATTAGTTCCAAATTAGGGAGGATAGATTCTAGATGATTCTCATCTTCCTTGGGATTTTTTTATGGAATCCATGACGTCCAAGATGGCCTCTTCTAAAGGAAACTCACAATAAAGGGAGTCATGTAGAATGAGTGAGTCAACAACTTGTATGGGAGGAGTAGGTTTATCACACTCCATATGAGGATGGAGGTGTTGAATTGTATCAATAGATGTTGATGGGATTGTCAGATTGAAAATATTGACTGCAGTGAGTGGTATGGATTCGTTTTACAAATCAACATCCGTAGGACGAGGTACCACCCAAGGATCAAAATACCTAAGGTCCACTAGTATATGAGGAAATCACGTTGATTGAGGAGATGATTACAGTAGAGATGGTGGGGGAAGGGGGAATATACCCATAAGTGAAGGATCTTTGAACATCCCTCTACCAACGTTCATAGAAAACTGGATGGTATCACCGACAAAGGGTACATTAGATGTTGGATTGGATCCAAGGTCTATGGTACAAAATGCCAACTGATCGATGGTAACTATTTTCCCTTGGTGAGGGAAGTGTAAGACCCTAAATATCGATGAGAAAATAACACTCATCTCATATAGCCAAGTACACCCAAATAACATGTTGTACTCAAGTGGTGCATCGATTACCTCTACGACAATAGAGACAATCTTTCCACCTAACACAATGGGTAAGGCGACGATAATTACATATGGTTGGAACATATGTCCATTGAAGGATTTTAAAAGTGTAGCAGATGTATCAAGCTTCAGAGAGCCAATGGATTTCCAACAAGAAATCGACATGATGCAAGTCGAGGCTCCTTCATCCACCACTGTTTGGTAGATGTTGCTTCCTAACGTGTGAACTATGATTTGAAAAGAAACTTGATGGGAGAGATTATGAGTAACTTGGGTTAAAAGGTAATTAATCTCGACTCCGATTGATCAACGCAACCTTTGGCCAATAGCAAGGATTTCCACTACATGGGGCATCTTTAGAGAACTTAAAGAGCTAACATGGCACAAGGTGCCTAGGATAAATCTTCCACAATACTATAGTTGTGGAAAAATACCTCGTGTTGGGGTTATGTGTCATACATCAAAGAACACCCTTTGGAGGGTGAAGTGGTGCATCAAGAAATGAATTCTCTATCTAGAGAGGGCCACTAGGTTGAGATGAAGATGCTCCTTCATAGGCATCATTGGAAGGATCTTGAATGTCATAGTTTTTGGCTTGTGTCTGCAAGTTGACCATGTGATCACACATATAAATAAGATAATTTTATGGACACCCCTTGTGGTGAGGAGTACCTACGGTGCCCCCAATAGGAGGGGAAGGATTTTAAGCAACAATGTTTTGAGGTTGAGGGGGGAAAGGATGAGTTAATATGACATGATGTTGAGGAGTCCAATGTTGTTCTAGGAATCTATGGACCTCATCTTTCCATGGGCACTGGTTGGTAGGGTGGTCATATCCACAAATCATGTAAGGAAAATGACTCTTCTACTTTTCTTTAGTGCCTCCCTCCTAGGCAGTTTCAATAGTGGCAATCCCTTGCTCATTAGAATAATTTTTCTTCTTGTTTCACTTTTTACTGCCTCCAGTTTGATGAGGATTCTTCGATTGCGTGGAATGCATTGAATTCACCTTCGAGGTTTGAGTATGGACTACAATATTTTGAGCAATAATGTCAACAATTGATGATTCTGGTTCAATAGACAACTCTCCCAATTTATCAAGTAGCTAGTTGAAGTTTGCATGGAAGATAGAACTGATCACATCGTCGGTGTGGGGTCCTTGGTGAAGTTAACAAGGACCAGTTGATGAGAGAGGAGCATTTGGAATGATATCATGCAAAGTACTCAATTGAGAATAAATCAAATCCACATGTTGAGAACACAAAATAACTTACTCCTCAGTGGGTGCCCCAACCATATCTACATCCCTAGAAATGGGTGGTAAGAGGGACTTGGTGAACCACTTCATTAGGAGCTTGTCCAGAATCCGATTCTTAATCATTCTACACATCCGAATCCACTCATGTATATGATAAGAAATGTGGGTGGCATTGTTTTGATGCAAATAAGTCAAGAGCTCTGTTCATATCTCATACCGAATAGGAAATTGGTAATGGGTTAAAAACACAATCACCAGGTCATTGAAGCATCTAAAAGAACCACCGTTTAGTTCAATATACCATTTTGTAGCATCTTTGGTCATGGATCTCTAGAAAATACGCAATCTCACACTGTCATACATTAAATAATTGGACAAACACCACAAATGGTATGTCATGATGCGTGTGGAGGGATCTTTTCCCGACTTACCCTCAAAATTTGGAATGTATGATGGAATTTTTGATGCCATTGTTGTCAATAAGGGGTCATGGGAAATAGTATCATTCTTCAACCATGAAAAATATGGTAATTCAAACATTGAAAGAAAAGGTACCGATGAGAATAAGGACTGGAGGGAGGTGAAGTCTCTACTCTCCCAGATGGATCTTGTAGTCCCCCTATATTGGTGTTGTTGGAAGGTAGATAAATGGTTGGAGAGTGAGTGCCCATAGGGATGGTGCCACTAGTAGGAGCATGACTATTCCCACCACTAAAAAATCTCCCAGGGGGATTTCCCCTAGGGAGAAAAATGAACCCTACAGGAAAAGGGTTCCTAGCACTAGTGTTGGGGAAGAAACCTCCAATAATAGATGTATGTAGAAAGGGAAGACTCCAATTTCCCCATAGGAATGTTCCCTAATGGAAAGGTGTGCTGACCCATGGAAAAGGAAAACCTCCATAAGTATTGTTGCCCCTAGGTTGACTAGGGACAACCCCAACACCACTAGGCATGCTCCATACAAAAAGGTACACCTTCCCTTGATGAGGTAGGGTCACTCATTGGATTGGAAAAAGTGGAAGGGGATGAAATTCCCATGTTGAAACAAAATTTCTCCCCCCCCCACCAAAAAGAATCTGGAAGTGGGCATGGAAGTAGAAGGGATGGGTGCGTTCATGCTAGATATACTAATAGATGGATTCGATGATACAGATGACATCCCCCACACGGAGGAACAAAAAAAAAGGTATGGATGGTGAAGGTCCAATGGAGCTAAGGGGTGGACATGAGAACACGATTGAGATGACCCCAGATGAGTTTCCCCCCAATCCCAATTTATAAGGATGGACTTATGGGCTCAGCTGCACTGGATGGAGCACTAGGTCTATACACGGTAGGAGGATGATTGAATAATGAAAAAGGCTCACAAAAATGTCCCCTCACTTGGACCAATAAAGGGGTGTCTGGTTCATTTAAAGGTGGGTTGAAGTTGGATGGAGGACGTTCATCAACCACTTCTACCTCAACTAAACTGGCTTTGTTAAACAAAAAATATGACCCTTCAAAGTATTTTCCACATGTATGGTGCCTCTTTAGAGGTGATTCCACCTCTATGATAGGATCTAGTCCTCGTAATCGATGGGACAACTAGCACAGTAGTTCAACCACGATGAAACTTCTATGTAACTAACAAACAACAATTAACCTATGGCCGACCTAGACTCAGACTCAAAGAGCACACCCCTAATAAAATCTAGGCAACAACAAGTAAACCAATTGGCTCAGGGGCCTTGCCAAGACCAACCTTATGGGGGAGATTATTTCCCCATAAGATTGAATAGTGAAGGTGTGAGGATAATTTATGATTATCAACACAAAACAACCCTTACCGATGTAAGTACCCTTTATTAAGGTGGGAACCCTCTAGGGGAATTGAGATCTTGAAAGAATGTTTGCCCCATGTACTACAAGCATGTCCCACCTGCAATCACCTATGTGGATCCCTAGGAAGAGCCACTAAGGTTAACACCTAACAATAGATGGTTGGGCGAATAGTCGTAAGTTTGATTGTAAGTAAGGGTAGGGTATGTAAGCCTGAAGCTCTGAAGGTGTGACCCAACATAACCCCCATATTTTTAACGATTGAAGTGATACAACAAACACCAAAACAAGAAGAGAGGGGTAATATCCCTACTTTGCTCAATGCGACCTTGTACTTGACTCCCGTGTTAGAGGATATTCTCGACAGACTAGTTACAATAATGGATTTATACACTCTTTAATTACTTCTAGGTTGAGTTTAATGGATTTGGAGATTTTAATCTCCAATCCTAATCCAAGGCCCTAAACTTATCTAATGTTGATTTTCTATCAAAGAAACGTCTAACCAGTTTTCAAATTAAGCATTTTTTTTAATGGTTGTTGCTTAGGTCTAGGTAATGGATGAAACTTTGTATGATGTGAGGACTCTTGACCCAACCATGAAATGCAAATTTGAAAAAATATTTCAATTCAATGAAAGCTAGCTACGAGAGGGATATAGAGTTTTCCTTTTCCTTTCAATACTCAAATAAATCCTCAAAAAAACCAATCAACCAATCACACACAAAATATATAAGAGAAACAAATTATTCTATAACACTTACACCACTAATTATTCAAAAGCGAATTAAGCATGCAAGGGTTTTTGTTTTCAATTTCTTTTCCAATTTGAAATATAGGACACTCTTGACCTCAACAAGAAAGACTAATGAAAACAAGGAAAAAACAAAAACAACAAGAACAGATATTGTAGGATATTAGGAAGAAATATAGATCATCTTTCTCTAATGTCACTACAATGATCACACTCAAAACATTTCCTAGGAGGGGAGATCTAGTGATACACAAAGGTCATATGAAATTAAACACGCAACCAATGGCATAAGCTCCTATATCTCTTTAGATCTATTGGAATTTGAGTTAAATTTTGGATATCTAAGATCTAAAAGAGGAAATTTCAAACATCATAAAGAAGAATATCCACACAAATCTACTCAATAACAACCTTGAAAATTATCAATGTTACAAGACAATTTTGGCAATAAGGGTACCAAGACACTCAAACAAGATATTCCAAAGATTTGGAATCTTACAGGAAGTCTCAGACTGACCAGACTTGGGATAAGCATTGAAAAAATACATATATGGGATGGCCTTATGGGACACGTGTGAGGAAACACGTGAGGGGGCCTCAACGAATAGAGGTAGTGAAACAAGCAAAGACTGTCAAAATTTTGAATTTTGTGAGGGAAGTGAATCTTGCAGATCTTCAGATCTGAACCAGACCTCTCATATCTACTAGATCTGACCCCTGAAACCCTTAACGGAAGACAACAATATTCAAACCGAAAAAAAAAGAAGAAAATAAATGCAAAGATATTAAAAAAGAACATATTCTCCCCAGTGGAGTCACAAAATGATAACATGGATCTCACTGAATGGATCAGTAAGATATCCCTAGGATAAGACTGTTGGACACACCTACCACACTTAGAGGGGGGGTGAATGAGTGTGGGGATATTTTTCCCAAAACTTCTCTCTTGCACAAAAACTCATCAATTCGCATTCAACATTTATTCATTACCCATTGTTGTCATTTATAATCATTTATATGTGAGAACATATCAGCAACATATATTAGCAATATATCATCAACAAGTCATCACCACAATGAACACAAAGAACAAAAGATGTATGTACAATTTTCTTTTATTACGGACTACAATCCTTGGGGTTTATCATCAACAACTGAATAGAGTACAACTCTACAAGAGCACCAGCTCTATATGCAAGACTCAACTTGCATTCTCAGCACCAACTAAGATGAGGCAACAATCCTCAACATATATCAATCTATACCATAAACAAGAGCATCAACCATGCACCAACCTGTGCCAAACAACCTGTAATCAACCTGTACCATAAACAAG
>SNQJ01S0048818.1:1557-24409 GCA_010110895.2 Picea sitchensis
ACATTGGGATCATCACCATGATAATTCGACCTTGCCTTGGTATCATCACCAGAGTGGCGCATTAGCCTTGATTCCTTGAGTTAACTCCTCACTACTTTGTGTTCAGTCAGTTAACTGATGACTAGTTGACTAGTTAACTCAACTAGGTGGTAGTTCACTCCCATAACTGCCTGGGAGACTAGAATAGGTGGTAGTTCACTCCCGTAACTATTGGTGTGTGTCTATATTACTCTAGACCACCACTATGGTGACTTGGTTCACCTCAAGTCGAAATCATTGATATATATAGAGTATATCATGTGTAAATTATTCATTATTCACAACGGTTAATGAGAATTCTTTCCATTCTTTCTCTCCTTCTTCTTTTTCAATTCTCTATGCAAATGCATGTATCATTGTTTAGCTAGATCTATTTTGTGTAGTTCAACACATTTACATATGGCACAAAAGTTTTGGACATTTGAATTTCAAATACATGCAACTGTTAGCAAGCACAGATTAGTTGATGGTCTATCGAACATCCATTTCTCCAAGGGAGTATGTGAGGGACGTGTTCTCGGAAAACACCCTCAAGATAAATTCGAGAAGGGAAAGTCTCAGCGAGCTTCGAAACCTTTAGATCTGATCCAAAATTACCGCATGGGTCCTTTTACGCATCCATCGATCAACAAAGCAAGGTTTGTTCTCATTTGTGTTGACGATTTCTCATGTTTTACATGGATCTACTTTCTTAGGAAAAAATCCTAGGTCTTTCAATACCTCAAAGATTTCAAATCTTTTGTTGAGACACGGTCCGAAAAGAAGATCAAATTCCTCCGAACTGGTAATGGGGGAGAGTGTGTGAATCATGAGATCCACAATCTTTTCCATGAGGCAGGGATTCAGTTGTAGCATACAATTCCCTACACTCCGCAGCAAAATGGAGTTGCTGAGCAGAAAAATAGATCTCTAAAGGAGATGGAATCTTGCATGTTGCATGCAAAGTCACTACCATAGAGACTATGGGCCGAAGCACTTAACTGTGAAACATATATCCAAAACAGATCTACTCATAGATCTGTCAAGGATAAGACCCCCTACGAGGCTTGGAGTAGCCTCAAACTGGAAGTGGCCTACTTTTGTATTTTTGGTTCACGTGCATGGGCCCAGATTCCCTCTGAAAAGAGGAAGGCACTTGATCCACAGAGAACTGACTTCATTTTTGTTGGATACTCCGATGGTGTGAAGGGATATCAGCTTATTCATATTTCCTCGGACTGACTCATCATTGAGAATAGTGTCCAATTCGAGGAAAGTGTCTCGCATGTACCTCAGCAGTCGCATCCAGACACATTCACTCTTCCACCTGTCTAAGATGATGAGCATGCACATGCTGACTCTTCTTCAGATGAGAGTTCTAATTCATAGGACTCAGATGATTCAGATTCAGATTCAGTACAGTCAGATGCAGAGTCATAGCATCCAGATGCAGTCCCAGAGCTAGAGAAGAGGCCCAAGTGGGCACAAACTACTCTTCAGGATGCAGGGGATCTCGTTGGTGATCCAGCGGATACTAGGATGACTCAATTTGATTTTTTGGAGCCTCCTATTGCACTCACTGCCACTAAACCATTTCCTTCCAAGCATCTCTTCTTGGTTCAATCTTCAGATCCACAGTCGTATGGAAAGGCTGCTAGAAATACCTTTTGGGAATCCACCATGCAGGAGGAGTACAACTCCCTCCTCGAGAACCAGACTTGGGATCTGGTTCCCCTTCCTTCTGGGAGGAAACTTGTCAGATGCAGATGGGTCTACAGGACCAAGAGTGCAGCGGATGGACAAATCAACAGATACAAAGCCAGGCTTGTTTCCATAGGCTTTTAGCAGGTTCATGGTATTGACTATGATGAGACCTTTTCTCCAATAGCGACGATGGATTCCATATGATTGACACTTGCCATTGCGGAAACCAAGGGATGGGAAGTCCATCAGATGGACGTGAAGAATGCATTTCTTCATGGTGATCTCTCTGAGGAGATCTACATGGAGCAACCCCAGGGATTTATGCAGTACTCATTTTTGGTCTTTCCACTGAAGAAGTCACTTTATGGCCTCAAGCAGGGTCCAAGGTCATGGTATGCCAAGATGGACTCCTACCTGTTGTCACAAAACTTTGTACATTGTAAATTAGACCTGAATGTATACATGCTCAAGACGGTTGATTCACTTATAATTTTAGTTATGTATGTCGATGATTTGTTGATCAACGGTTGCTCGACTTCAACAATTGTTGCAGTCAAGAGGATTATTCATGACAGGATTTTGATGATGGACATGGATCCGCAACACTTCTTTCTTGGACTTCATATCAGTTAGGATGCATCAGGAATCAAACTGTCTCAAGCCAAGTATGCACAAGATATCCTTGAGAGATTTCACATGACAGACTGCAAGTCTGCTCCGAATTCTTTCCTATCAAGAGTCAAACTTGAGGATGGTGGAAAGAATCCATTGGTTGATAACACACTGTACAGACAGCTAGTGGGGAGCTTGTTGTATCTCACACACTCCAGACCAGACCTCTCATATGCAGTTGGCAGTTTCTAGGTTCATGCCGGAGCCGCATAAGCTACATTGGAAAGATGCAAAGTGTATCCTTCGGTACATAAAGGGAACCATCACCTTTTGGATTCATTATGTAGAAGACTCTACATTAGATCTCAATGGTTTTACTAATTCTGACTGGGCTGGTGATAGCATTGATCGCAAGTCAACATCCGGTTACTCACTCAGTCTTAGTTCTGGGGCTATCTGTTAGTCGAGCAAGAAGCAATCTTCCATTCCTCTATATTTAGTCGAGGTAGAGTACAAAGGGGTAGTTAACATAACCATTCAGGCTATGTGGCTACAACATTTCCTCACTGAATTGGGCATTCAGTTTCATCGGTCGATCGTCATCTAGTGTGACAACTAGAACACTCTGAAGTTCTACAGAGATCCAGTTCAGAGGCAGCGGACGAAGCACATCGAGATCCACATGCACTACATCAGGGACTTAGTACATGAGGGGATCGTCAACTTACAGTTCTATCCTTCAGCAGAACATACGACAAACATTTTAACCAAGACCTTCAGTGAGAAGAAATTCCATTCTCTGTGAGGTCATCCTGGAGTGAAGGACACAATTGCCTAGCAACTGTAGGTTATTCTTTTTACATACATTGTACCTTAAGGTGGGGGGTTTCCCATGAGTTTTTCCCTCTTTCCTCACTTTATTTTTAGTGTATCTTTTGTACTTGGGTACCTAACATGGGTACAATGGTTAATGACAATTATTTTCATTCTTTCTCTCCTTCTTCTTCTTTTCAATTCTCTTTTCAAATGTGTGTATCATTGTTTAGCTAGATCTATTATGTGCAGGTCAACAAATTTAAACGATAATCCCACATCATCTGGCAATTTTATTTCATAATCATTTGCCTCAAATTTCCTTAAGATTTTACATGGCCCTATCTTCTTCATCTTCAACTTATTATATGTTCCCCCTGGGAATATTTCTTTTCTTAGGTGCTTTAAGACAAAATATCCCACTTCAAATTGAATCTTTCTCCTATGTTGATATGCCCTACGCTTATATTCCTGGTTGTAATACTGCAACTTCTCCTTAATCTTACTGTGGAGCTCATGCATCTCTTCTCCAAAATCTTCTACTCCAGGACTTCTCAACTCAGTCTGCTCTAAGTCTCTCAACTCAAATACTCCTCTCAGTTGCATTCCATACATTATCTAGAATGGGCTCTGTCTTGTTCTCCGGTTAGGTGAGTCATTATATGAAAATTCCTCTTATGGTTGAATCTGATCCCACTAACTATGATGTTTAGCTACTAAACTCCTTAACAAATCCCCTAAAATTTGATTTTCTACTTGAGTCTGTCCATCCGTCTGAGGGTGACATGTTGAGCTAAAAGATAAATTTGTTCCCAGCTTCTTCCATAGTGTCCTCCAGAAATGACCAACAAACTTGGTATCCCTGTCTGAAATGATACTCTTGGGTAGGCCATGAAGTCGAACAACCTCTTTGAAAAATAGGTTTGCAATGTTCGTTGCATCACTGGTTTTATGACATGGAATAAAATGTGTCATTTTTGAGAATTTATTGACTACCACGAATATGGAATCACAATCCCTCTGTGTCCTCGATAGTCTTAACACAAAATCCATGCTTACTGCATCCAACAACCTCTCTGGTACTAGAAATGGTTGATACAATCTTGTATTCTATATTTTCCCCTTTGTGTGCTGAAAAATTCTATATATGTTGACAAATTTCTTTACATTTGTCCTCATTCCTGACTAATAATATAAATTGTTCATTTGTGCAAACATTGTTTCATGGCCGAAGTGTCCAGCCAATCCTCCACTATGTTTTTCCTTCGAAAGGTTTTCTCTCATGGAACTCTTCAGGATACACAACTGGTTTCCTTTGAATAATAATCCATCCTGAATTAAATGTTCAATCCATTGGCTTCTATCTCTTAAGAAAGGGTTTCCACATGCTTCATAAGCATCCTTGAAATCTGAATCATCTCTGTACATGTCCTTCAGGCTATCAAAACCTAAGGTCTTCACACTAAACTCCTGCAGAATCAACCATTTCCTGCTCAGTGCATCAACAACCTTTTTATCATTTCCAGAAATGTGTTTTATTACAAAATTAAAGTTCTTTATATATTCAAACCTTTTTGCATGTTTCTGGTTCAATTTCTCATGCCTGGTTATGAATTGTAAAGCATGATTGTCGCTATACAAAACAAAATCTTTCAGAACCAAGTAATGCCTCCATTTCTTCAGTTCTTGTATGACTGCATAAAAATCTTTATCATACATGGAGTAATTCCTTTTGGCATCATTCAACTTCTCACAGAAATATGCAACTGGTCTATTGTCTTGACTTAAAAATGCTCCAATCACAAATCCACTTGTGTCACATCTCACTTGAAATGTTTTTCTAAAATCTGGCAGAACTAGAACTGGTTGTTCAATTATCTTCTCCTTTAGTAACTTGAAAATTTTCTCCACTTCTTCTATCCAATGAAAGTATTTATGTCTTTTCTTGACTATGTTCATCATTGGTGCAGAAATTACACTAAAATATTTTATGAACTTCCTGTAAAAACTAGCTAATCCATGGAAGCTTCTGACTTCAAAGAGATTCCTTGGTGACTTCCATTCTTTGATTTCTTTTATCTTCTCAAGATCCATCTTCAAATCATTTGAAGAGATCAAAAAACCTAAATAAATGAGTTCTTTCTTCCTCAAAGATGATTTCTTTAAATTTATCAGCAACTTCTCTTGTTGGAATCTCCTCATCAATAGAGTTAAATGTCTCAAATGTTCCTCCTCAGTCTTATTGAAGATCAGTATATCATCAAGATACACAATTACAAACTTACCAATAAAATCCTTCAAGGCTTCGTTCATTAATCTCATGAAAGTACTTGGTGCATTCGTAAAAAAAAATGACATGACAAGCCACTCATACATCCCTTCATTAGTCTCGAATGTTTTTTTCCATTCATCACCTTCTCTCATTCTAATATGATGATATCCTCTTTTCAAATCAACTTTTTAAAAAACATTTGCTCCACTCAAGAAATCCATCAAGTCATCCATCCTGGGTAAAGGAAATCTATACCTGGTGGTGATTTTGTTTATAACTCTCGAGTCAATACACATTCTCCATCCACCATCCTTCTTTGGACTTAACACTATTGGTACAGTGCACAGACTCAATCTTTCTCTAATCAACTCTTTATCCATCAAATCTTGAAATTTCTTTTTTACCTCTTCATTCTCATGTGGCATCAATCTATACACTACTTGTTTTGGTGAAATCTCTCCCAATATAAGGTATATTTGATGACTTATACTTCTCATGGGAAATAACGAACAAGTTAAATCATCCACCACTATATCAACGAAATTCTCAGGCAGTTCCTAAATTTCCTCTGGTAGATAATCTATCGAAGTACTGGTCAAAATAACTCTCGGTTTTCTCACCACAACAAACTACATCTCTTCTTCTTTCTTGACTTCATCCAGAAGTTCCTCCAACTCATGAGAAGTATAGTATTTCTTTTCTCCTCCTTCACCTTCTTGTCCTCAATTTGCAGCAACATGTGTGTTCTACCATTCTTCTCTAAGGTGTATGTGTTCTTTCTCTCGTCATGAAAAAAAATTATATTATATTTCCAAGGTCTCCCCAACAAAAGATGACATGCATCCATGGTAATAGCATCACATAAAATTTCATCTCTGTAACCCCCTATCTTAAATTCAACTAAACATTGTTTAGTGATTGTTACCTGATGTCCCTTTTGCAACCACGAGACTTTATATGGGCTTGGATGTGTAACTATCTCCAATTCCATCTTCTCCACCATTTCTGTGGATACTAGATTATTTGTGCTTCCACTGTCAACAATCACCTTGCATACCCTATCGTTGGTCTTGCAAGTAGTTCTAAACAAACTGTTTCTTTGGATTGGATTCTCCACTTCCTTCTCTTGCTTCAAGAGAATTTTCCTCATCATTAAGGATCTTCGGCCTTCTGCATTTTCTGCCTCAACATTTCACTTTTGATCTTTCCATATGTGAGATTCACCTCCTCCATATCTTTTTCTATTGGGACATTCAAAATATTTATGTCCGATCTTTCCACAGAAAAGAAATTCTATCGCATCACCTCTGCCTCTTCCCCTTCCTCTTGCTCGAGGAAAAGTATTCCTATCGGCATATTGTCGTCCCTATGAACTTCCTCATCTTTCTAGGTGGTTATGAGGTTCCTTTTCTTCATCTCTGGGCTTCTGTACTCTATCTTGGGAAACTGCTTTGCCTCTCTACCTCTGCCCATTTGACCTTTCTTTTGGGCCAATTTCTCTTCAGCCTTCAGAGCGACCTGATAAGCATCTTCCACATTTTTTATTTTCAAAATGCTCATCTCATATTGAATATCATATATTAGGCCATTCATGTATCTAGAAACCTTCTCATTATTACTTTCACGATGACTAGCTCTAATGTTGATCCTGTAAAATTTCTCAGTGTATTCCTTCACTGTCATCCCTTTCTGTCTCAAATTGTGAATTCTTCGAAACAAACTAATTTGATAATCTATGGGTATGAATTTGGATTTCATATTCACGACCATCCTATCCCATCTTTTGATTCTTTATTTTCCTTTGCAAAGTCTGTTAACCTACAGTTCATCCCACCATAGTGTTGCATGCCCTTTAAGTCTAGTGACAACATGTTTGAATTTATTTTCCTCTTCGATATCCTCATAATCGAAGTATTTATCTAGAGCTCTAAACCAATCTAGCAGCTCCTCAACATCTAATTTTCCTTCATACATTGGAATGTCCATATTTTCTCTGGCACCTGTTCTTGCAACAACTCTGAATAGACGTTCTTTCGTAGCATCTTCAGCTACAAATTCTTCTTCGGATCTAGCCTCATTCTCACTTTCGGCTTCAATGACGTCTCTCATATAAGTAGCACGTTTTTGTGTTGTCTCCATGGCATCCAATCGAGCACGAAGCTCTCTCATTTCCCTTTCCACAGATGGATCAGGTAAAATTATTTCTTGACGTCTTCTCGACGACATTGTTTCAATCACAACTGTCCTCTGTCGACCTTCTACAAAAAACAAAAGTTGTTAGTATATCTCTTATACCACTTGACGCAAACCCCTACCTCAGTAGAGTCCACTGACCTCCCATCCTATGGATCTTCAACACTCTGATTTGAAATGACTCTTTGTTTCCCTATTGGAATCCAATGCACACAATTCCACAGTTCCTTCTTTGAAGTTACACTCACACGAACAAATGTTAAGAGTGAACCTCCAACCCACATGACCATGATCGTGTTCATGACCTTAGCACCACAAGGGCACGTCAGGTATAATGACTTCACGATTCTCATTGTAATGCACCCCAACTCTTTTGATTTCTGAAACCCAAAATTGGATACCGTCTCTCGCTCCTCTTCTATCTCTTTGATAGATATGACCCTCATCTACGACCTAGGCCTCAACCATCGGGCATGTCTAAGTTTCTTGAATCATGAGTTCATGCTACAATGCTCCTTCCTTTCCCGAAATTCCTAACTCAAAACTTTTTTTTTTCCCTGGGGATCAACAGTCCTGATCACCTCATGATTTGACGATCCAGATCATTTTGAGATTCCCTAAAATGACTTCCTCCACACTTTCGACTCTTGAATTCTGAAAATCAAACTCACAAGATCGATGCCTTTCGTTGACCCAGATCTGAAGACCACTAACCTTCCTAAGCTTGTGAGTGTTGAAAGACACTCAGCCTCAACCTCTCCATTGATCTATCTGATCCAATGGTCCTTGGGATTTCGGTGATTCTCCCTTCGAGAATTTCTACCATCCATTCTAACATTCAATGGTTTCCAGCCAAAGAACTTGGCATCAACTCCTCTTGAGTTTAATCCATGGGATATCACTTTGACCTTCACCTTTCCTTCAACCTCCTCAACGTCTCTCTCCGTTCTAAGGTTATTCTTAGCTGTAAACTCAAATATTCCTAAGGGACTCTTACACGCACTCCTTGCGGCACTTACAATAACCTTTGTTTGTTCAAGTTAATTTAAACCCTGTGCACTCCTCGCAATAGAAGTTCTTCAGACATTCACTTGGTTGGAAGAGTCTAAGGTATCAACTAGCCTATGCACACCTTGCATGGCTCTGTGTTGTACTTTCACTTCTGCTGGTATAAGAACAACGATGTATCTCCTGAGTTTTTCTGAGATAAACTCAGAATCTTGTCAATGCATGCCTTGCGGACCTCCAGTGCACTCCTTCTAGGGAATCTCAGGAAGAGAAATAATTGAAACTTATACTTCTCCTTTCACAGAATTCATACATTCAACATGAAATCATGAGCATACATACACAACATTGAAACAAATGTGAACAAAGTATATAAGTAAACTATAAACATACCATTCAAAATATGCAAATAGTAATCATCATAACACCATGAAATGGAATCAAAGCATTATTATATTAATTACAGTGCTTCTGTACATGGTCTCTATAGTAACAACTATCTCCTCATATAGTTTCTACAATATCTATTCTACTCTTCTCTCCTATGCTCTCTCTTGACTCTACAACTTACAATGAGAATAATGATACAATACCATACATACGAGGGAGCTTTCTAGAGTTTTTCCTCCTACACTACAAGCTATATAATCGAAATTAAAATCTACAACTACCTTTCATTCAATACATTAAATGTATACAACAAATAGATGAGAGAAACCTCTCAAGATCTGCATTACAATCTCTAAATCATAAAATTAAAAATATATTTCCAGATATTACATTAATGTTGCATCCTTTCAAATTCAAAACATCCTCAAAACACGCGTTGGTGCATATCCAGTTGTATATCCTCTTCGCTAGCTTGGGATGCTCCTGCATCACATACACAACAACCAAAGATTCGTTATCATATGAATACAAATCGTTTTTATTCACATAGAGACACGCTCACAACAATCATTGGCATACATACATATCAGATCACTATCTAATAATGTATAGGGGGTTGTCTAAATTACAAGATCACTATCTCTTTAAGGGATTTAATCGTTAGAGTTTTCTAACGACAATTCCGATGGGTAATAATAATAATTACTACATCTATTGAGAATAATTGTCAATGATAGACATAAAATCATTGGTCCAATATATACATAATAAACTCACTGCCATTCGCATGTATAATTTCTCTATATAAACATCTATGTGTAGATTAAATTTGCACTGCATATATCTGTGTGCATATTAATTCGCAGTAAAAATATAGCTCTGTGCATATTTAATTCGCAGAGTATATGTGAAATTGATACTATTCCATCAAAATTTAAATTGTTATCCATTGAATCAGTTACTATGCATTAAATCAACTTGCTACCCATTAAATCTGTTGGTTGTGGAGCTTGATTATCTTCCTGATTCAGAGGTCTTTTGTTTTCAACAATGTTTATACCCCATGAAGTATTTACACCTCATAAGTATGTACACTCTTCCATGTGGGGGAGTGTAGAGGGGGGTTACCCCCTGAAGGAAAATTTTCCTTGTAAATGTATATAGTAATTTCATTGTAAGTATGGACCGTTCATTATAAGGTCATATATCTAACGGTAGAAATTATGTTAGGGTTTTTTCCCCTAAAAGGCAACCCTCTGTTATGAGGGAAATGTATTGTGGCTATGCATGATAGCGAATATTGTATTATGAGATAGGACACTGTGAGAGAAAGAAGAGGAAGTTACAATGGGTTTGTTGTAGGTTGTATCCATTCATTTTATAGATAATAATAAAGGAAGGACCTGAAAATATCTCTAGTGGAGGTAGTCGACACTGGGTGAACCACGTATATCTATGTCTCTATTTTATTGTGTATCTTATATGTTTTATTTCCACATTTATTTTATTTTATTTCTCTATGATCTTGTGTTTTCTAACAACTGTTATCAGAGAGAAAGGTAACTCGAAGGAAAAGAGGGTTCCTGGTTCGAGAGGGAGAAATGTTAGAAGATGGATAATTTAGGGTCGAGAAATTTAAATGCCAAAACTATGAGTTATGGAAGATGCAGATGGAAGATTATTTATATCAAAAGGATCTATTCCTACCATTGGGTGGAATAACAAAGAAGCCGACAACTATGAAGGACGAAGAATGGAAGATTCTTGATAGAAAGGCTCTAGGAACGATACGGCTGAGCTTGGTAGTGTCGGTGGCTTTCAATATTTCGAAAGAAAAGGTAATGAAGGGTTTGATGGACACATTGGCTAAATTGTATAAAAACCCTCGACTTCCAATAAGGTATTTCTAATGAGGATATAATTTAATATGAAGATGTCAGAAGGTGGGTTTGTTGCAGATCATTTAAATGAATTTAATATAATTACTAATCAACTAATTTCTATAAAAGTGGACTTTGATGATGAGGTTAGGGCTCTTCTAATCTTGTGCTCATTTCCAGAAAGTTGCAACAACTTGGTCATGGCTATAAGTAACTATGTCTCTATTTCAAATACTTTAAAATTTGATGATCTTGTTGATGTTATCCTTAGTGAGGAAATGTGACAAAAAAGTAGAGGTGAGACATCAGGTAATGCATTTAACATGGAGAACATGGGAATACAAAAGGATATAGGAAAGGGCTTAGGGAACTGCGAGAATTCTAGGAAGGGAAGATCCAAATCCAGACTTGGAAATATAGAGTGCTATAATTATGGGAAGAAAGGGCATCTGAAGAAAGACTGAAGAGCTCCAAAGAAACAAAGAGATGGACAACATGAGAGAAATAATGAAGCAAATGTAACAAGTGATATGTTACAAGATGCTTTGATTCTTTCTATAGATAATATTTCTGATTCTTGAGTAGTATATTCAAGGGATTCATTTCATGCCACACCCCATAGGAAACATTTTCTAGATTATGTTCAAGGTGATTTTGGACAGGTTCATTTGGGTGATGACGCAGCATGCAAAATTGTTGGAATGGGAAGGGTAAAAATAAATCAAAGCAATGGAAACCAATGGTTGTTGAAAGAGGTAAGACATGTTCCAGATCTAAGGAAAAATCTAATTTCAATAGGACATTTGGCAAGTGAAGGTTGTATATCCATATTTACAAATAAGACGTGGAAGGTCATCAAAGGATCATTGGTGATAACAAAAGGAGAGAAGGTAGGTACAATGTATTTATGTACTGGTAGTAATGAATATTATAGCTCTTTAGCTTGTACAATAGTGGATACAATAGTGTGGCATCATAGGCTTGGACACATGAGTGAGAAAGGGATGCGGATAAGTCACAAAAGAAATTTGTTTCCAGATCTTAAACAAATTGATTTGGACTTATGTGAGCATTGTGTTTATGGAAAAGATAAGAGAGTCATATTTCTCAAAGTCGGAAAAGAAAATAAGATTGAAAGGTTAGATCTTTTGCATAGAGATGTATGGAGACAAACTCATGTATCATCTCTTGGTGGCTCTTGTTAATATGTTACTTTTATTCATGATGCAACTAGAAAAACTTCCATTTATTGCATTCAACAAAAATATGATGTTTTTGATACTTTTAAGAAATTGAAAGATTTGGTTGAGAATGAGATAGGAAAAAAGTTGAAGTGTATCAGATTAGATAATGGAGTTGAATATTGCAAAAAGGATTTTGATGATTATTGTTCATACAATGGGATTCGTAAAGAGAAGACAACTCCAAGAACACCACAAGAAAATGGTGTGTCAGAAAGGATGAACATGAAAATCATGGAGCATGAAAGGAGTATAAGATTGCATCATGGTTAGCCCTTACAGTTCTGGGAAAAAACTGTATATATTGTTGTTTACTTAATAAACCTTCAATCTCTTTGGATGGTAGAATTCCAGAGGAGGAATGAATAGAAAAAAAGGTAAACTATTATTTTTTGAAGACTTTTGGTTGTGAAGCATTTGTCCATATTGATAAAGAAAATAGAACAAAGATTGAGGAAAAATCCAAGAAGTGTACCTTTATTGGATACGGTGTTAATGATTTTGGTTATCTCTTATGGGATTATGAAAATAACAAAATAATTAGGAGTAGAGATGTCATATTCAAAGAGAAGATCATGTACAAAGATTAGTCGTAGGGAAAGAAAGAGGAAAAGTAAAAACAAGAATACACATTTCTTGACGAGATCACTGGAAAAAAAAATTCCAAAGGAACCAGAAAATAAAAATGTACAACAATAGGAGAAACAAGTGCCTCAAACACCTACACGTGTTGTTAGAAGATCTATCAGGTTAAGTATATCCCATGAATGATACTCTCCTTCATTGTATTATTTATTATTTACTAATTCTGGTGAACGAGAATGTTATGAAGAGGCAATGCAGGTAGATACCAAAATGAAGTAGGAGTAAGGCATGAAGGAGGAAATGGATTCCTTGGTAAATAACCAGACTTGGGATTTGGTTTAGCTCCCTGCAGGAAAAAGAGCATTGCAGAATAAATGGGTTTACAAGTTGAAGGAAGAATATGGAGGAGAAAAGTGATACAAGGATAAACTTGTTGTAAAGGTGTTTGGACAAAAGAAAGGTATAGATTTTGATGAAATATTTTCTCATGTTGTTAAAATGACTTCAATTAGGACTATTTTGAGTCTTGTGGCAATAGAAGATTTTCATCTTGAACAGTTATATGTAAAAACAACTTTTCTCCATGGGGATTTGGAGGAAGAGATTTATATGCAGCAGCCACAGGGGTATGAGGTCAAAGGGAAGGAGAATTTGGTATGCAGGTTGAAGAAGATCTTGTATGGACTAAAGCAAGCTCCAAGGCAATGGTATTTGAAGTTTGACAGGTTTATGAAAGAACAGGATTATAGTAGATGTCATTTTGATCACCGTGTTTATTTTAAAAAGCTAGAAAATGGAAGTTATATTATCTTTCTATTGTATGTAGATGACATGCTTGTTGCAGGGTCTCATATGCAGGATATAAATGTGCTCAAGAAGAAATTAGATAATTCATTTGTGATGAAGGATTTGGGTGCTGCAAAGAAAATCCTTGATATGAGAATAACAAGAGACAGGAAAAATCACAAATTGACATTGTCTCGTGGTGAGTAGATAGAGAAGTTGTTGGAGAGGTTTAGAATGTAGAATGAAAAACCAGTTAGTACACCTTTAGCCAGCCATTTCAAATTAACTAAGGAAATGTGTCGCAAGACACAGGAGGAGATAGAATACATGTCGAGGGTCCCTTATTCATCAACAGTTGGCAGCTTGATGTATGCGATGGTTTGTACAAGACCAGATATTGCACATTTAGTGGGATTTGTGAGCAGGTATATGAGCAATCAAGGTAAAGAGCATTGGGAGGTAGTAAAGTGGATTCTCGGGTATTTGAGAAGTATTGTTACTCATGCATTATGTTTTGGAGGATCAGTGTGACATCCCCCCAAAATAAAGAAAATAAAAATATTTTTAGAATTTAAATCACTGGAAATTTATTTCCGTTTTTAGTAAAGTCGTAATTGGAAAGTTTTTCCCATTTATGGCAATTTCGAATTTCGAATTTTATAATTGTAATAAATGATTTTGACTATTGGGCAAAGATCTGATTTGTACCAACTAGATATTGGACAATGACACTTGTTAAAAAAAAATTATTTTATATTGATTGCAGGAAGACAAATGGAACAACCATGTTACAAGTAGTTGACCATGACTCCACGAGTGGGGAACATGTTGGAACTACCTCTGGGCTGATTTTTACAAGTGGAAAATTAGTTATTTGGCCATTGACAACCCCTGAAAATCAGGGATTTAGGAAGCTACAAAAATTCCCAAGGAAGGGAAAAGACCTAGGCAAGTTATAAATAAGCATATGTGAGGAGGCAGGACGCTGTTAAGTATGCTGGGGAAAATAAGTCTATTTGGGATCTTTTCCTCTTTCACTGGCTGTTATGAACACTGGAAGGGTGTGAGGTAAGGAAAGAGGGGACTGAATTGAAGGACAATGTTGTAGCGGGATTTTCCAAGTTCTCCCTTATGGACTCATGGTCAGGCTAAGGGGTGAATCGGGCAAGTAATCGTGGCTGCTCGATTCTATGGTTGGGAGGAACGTGGTTGTTCCCTTTGTTTTCTCTGCAATTCTAGTTCAGATATGTACCCTAAACTCTATCTGTCTGAATGATGTTTTTTTTGTATTAAAATTACTGTTCATGTTATCATTATACAGAAGAGTTCTAGTAGATGTTTTAATGATCGTGTAACTGTTGTAAATATTTTATGTACTTAAATATTCAGTATTCTACCCCTGTGGAATGAAATTGGTTAATGTTAATGAGGTTCTTAACGCCGGTATACATGCACGAACCTAGACAAAGGCTATTCAAAATTCAATGAATAGACTATAGGATTTAAATGCAAAATTATTTTCCAGAATCAATCTTTTTTAGGTATCAATGAGTGAACATAGTCATTATATGCGTATATATGTATATCAAACTTGAACAAAGTTTGAATGAATAAACAAATCTATTTTATGCATCTATATGTATATATATATATATCAAATATGAACATAATCGAATAACCGAACAGAGCTATTGTATGCACCTATTGACATACATCAAACTTGAAACAAAATCATTATATGCATTTCAAACTTTAACAGAGTAGAATGAACGTATAGAGCTATTTTATGCGTCTATATATATATATATATATACATCAAACTTGAATATATATATATATATATATATATGTTATAAACTTTAATAGAGTCGAACGAATGAAACAGGGCTAAGTGTACGCGTATGTATATATTTCAATAGAGTCAAATATATGTATGTATCAATGCACAAACAGAACAATTATGTGTATATGAATGTTTAAACATTAACAGAGTTGAATGAACGGACATAACTACTATATGTGTCTATATATATATATCAATGCACGAACAGAATGATTATGGGCATATGATTGTTTCAAAACTATAAACATAATCCATTATACAGACGAGAACAATGAAGCGTATGAGTATGAACCCTAATTCTTGGAAGAAATAATCATGCAGGAGAACATATAGACCACTTGTCACTACATATCTTATTCATGCTGTGCGCAGAAAGGAACAAGGCCCTCTTTTATTTTTATTTCTCTTCGCATTCTCAGAAATCACAAAGCGATGCAAATCCTTGCTAAAGATTTAACCAATCGAAACATACACATATGAATAGCAGTGTGAATTCAAACAAGAAATCATTTGATAAAACCCTCAACGAACAAAGAAAATAATGCAAGGAACGACATCATATTAATCTTGAAGAATAACCTAACTTCATCAAGGGATACTACTCTAAGTCATCCCAGCTTACAGTTGTTGAGTATAGGGTAGACAAAGAATTAAACCGAAGGTAGTTCCACGGGACACATGCACAATAAACCTTAAGTATAGTGCCCAGTGGTAGAGGGTTTGTGACCCATGGATTATAGTAAGGAAACCTTTTATGTCACTACGAAAACAAAAAATAATCATGTAGACTCTATGGGAGCAAGGAAAGTCTGTAACCCACAGTAAAGTATACAAGAAATAATTCTTTTTCCTTTCTGGCTTCAACCAAAAACATTAAACTATGTTCGAATCCGAAATATGACAGTCCCGTGGAGAAAACTTACCAGGCATTACCGTCGACTGCACCAAGGGTTGGTCACGGAGGCAGTAGATGCTTCCTGTGGAAGTTGCATGATACAGAGCCTTCCCTTCGAAGGCACAAGGGAGAAATGAGACCCAAGAGGCACGATTATCACTCTTTACAGCTTGTAACGTACAAGACCTTACTGTAGGGAAAGCTGGCCTATCCAAATTGGGAAGAGTAGGAGGAAGAGACATCGGGGCTGCGGATTGTAGGACCCTTAATTAATTCCCTGGTAGATTCTTAAACTCCTCCTGATAGGCACATCGGCCGCCCTAAATGCAGGAGATATGAAGTAAACCAAACAGTAAAACTACGACTGTCTAATGAACTAGTCGATACCAAACAATGAAATTATCGTTTTGTTACTCTGGCCAATGAAGGAGGGTTAGTTAGATTCGGTTGTGGGGAGAGTGGTCCGAATAGGATCGTGTTCGGTTCTGGATGGGAGGGACAAGTTGTAACATAATGAGAGTAGGACCATCAAAGGAAACACATGGAAACCTTTCTGAAGACAATTATTAACCATCTTAAAGACCTTACCTGTCACGAATTGAAGACTGATGTTGACACAGTTAGGTAGCGCATGAGCTTTGATAATCCAAGACATAGTTCCATGTGCATAGTCTGATTCTAATAAACACAAAATGATTGAAATCCCCATCCTTGAGTATAGGTAGGGCATGCACTATAATAAAACCTTATAATAAAGTAAGATTTAGACTATACTTGCTTTTCAAATTTTGTGTAAGATATAAAGCCAATTGTATTAAGCTTAAGCCAGGTGTGTTAAGCTAGCATGTTATAAGGTCATGCAAGTAAAAAAAGTGTAAGTACCTGGCTCACGAGTGGATCAAACGAAATTGAGTAGCAAATACTATACCACAATTTTTTTTTTTATGAGAATTTTGAGGTACATTACATATGGTATCAGAGAGAAAGTTACAACACTGGGCCTGAACAGGACCACTATAGTGCTTAGTATATAATTTTTTTTTTTTTTTCCAAAAACTAACAAATTGTATGGTTACAAACATAAAAATTTCTTTGTTTTGGTGAATAAGTATGGCAGCTCGAGACAATGCAGAAAACATGATGGAAGAAAATCCACAACAAGGACCTCCTAGAGATACAAGGCAGAATAGTGACAGAAGCTCACCCATAGAAGTATTGGAAATAATGAGGAATCTGATCATCGAACTACAGATCTTCAAAGCCGACAATGAAAAATTGAAGAAGGCAGAGTAAGAACAGCAGGAGATAAATGAAGTCCTGTTGCGCAGTATAGTGACCAAGAAAATCCCAAAAGACAATAATAACGATGAAGAAGTCATCAAAAGAGTCTCCAAGAACTCAGGGCCAGAAGCAGAAAAAGGAGACAGTTCGTTTGAAGGAACACTGCCAGCTGAACATGGAACAAAAACTGACAGAAAAAGAAAACAAGTAGACCACCTTGAAGGAGAATTTAAAAATATTAAATCCATTATCTTTGACGGGGAATCCAAGATAGGAGAAGAAGCAGAGGCATGACTATTGGACATCAAAAAGTATTTCCAAATCTACAACTATTCCAGCAACATGAAGGTCAAGACGACCATCTACAATCTGAAAGGGAAGGCCAGTATTTGGTGGCAAGATCTGAAATTGGCCAAGGGCCTAAAGGAGAAAAAGTTGGAATGGTCTGACTTTAAGAAGTATTTCAAGAAGTAGTACCTTTCTGAAAATTATTATGAAAGGAAGGCAAAGGAATTTTACGAGTTATAACTCGGACAGATGACGATGGAGGACCTTATAAACAAATTTCTGGATCTGCTAAGATTCGTACCATACATCCGGGAGGATAAAGTAAAAATTTATCGATTTCTATGTTGTCTACCACAGTCCTACAAGGACAGAATTGAGTTTGATGACCCCAAATCCTTAAGTGAAGTATTCAGAAAAGCCTGAATATGCAACGACCAGTATAAACAGCGGTCAAAGTTTCCCAAGGCCTGGAAGGATAAGAAACAGGATCGAATGAACCGGCGGAAGAAGGGGTATCATCCAGCTCCTTATTAGAGTATTGCAAAGAGTTTTCTGAGAAAGGATTTTCACTCCAATCCTCCGAACACTCAAGGCAACAGAAAACCAGTAAACCTGGGAGTGAAGAGGTTTGGGGACATCTCTCATGAGCCATATAAGTGTTGAAAATGTGGAGAGCCTCATCTCAAAAGAAACTACCCCCGTTTGAGTTCAACAAACATAACTGTCATTCATAACCTGCAAGAAGCCTCGACCATGGGAGATGTGGGCAGGAGCCTACATCGGATAAATGCGGCCATTGATGGACGACAAGCTGACCACCAGTCCTCAGTGGTAGAAGTCGAAGGTAAAATCCATGACACTCAAATTTCTGTTTTAATTGACCCCGGAGCAACATTAAGTTATATTACTTCGAAGGTGGTAGAGTCAAACAAACTTAAGAAACTGAAGCATGCAAAATCATGGCTTGTGTAACTAGCAATAGGTGCAAAAAGGAAAGTAATTGACTATATTTCAGATTTTGAGTTCAGCCTAGATGGTCAAACTATAAGGACCGATATGAACATCCTACCACTAGGATCTTATGATATGATTATTGGGATGGACTAGTTGGAACAACATAAAGCAATATTAAATTGTTATACAAAGATACTTAGCTATAAAGATGATTCTGGCACCACCAGGACAACCCAAGGTATACTAAAACTAGTATCAGTGAGACAAATTTCAGCGATGCAGCTAAAGAAATGTGTGAGAAAAGGATGTCAAGTTTATGCCATCCAAGTGGCGAGTCTAGCAGAAAAGAAGGACAAGCCAAAGTTGCAAGACTTTGTTGTCCTGCGAGATTTCAGAGACATGTTTGTGGATGAGATACCAGAATTATCCCCTAGAAGGGAAATAGACTTCTCCATAGATCTGTTACCCAGTTCTACCCCTATCTCAAAGGCACCTTACTAGATGAGTCTACCAGAACTAACATAATTAAAAATACAATTACAGGAATTGTTGGACAAAGAGTATATCAGGCCAAGTGTCTCACCTTGGGGAGCACCAATCCTCTTTGTGAAAAAGAAGGACGGTACTCTAAGATTATGTATCGATTTTAGACAACTGAACAAAATGACTGTTAAGAATAAATACCCCTTACCAAGGATAAATGATCTGTTCGATCAAGTAAGGGGGGCCAAGATCTTTTCAAAATTGGATTTATGATCTGGTTATCCTCAAATTCGGATAAAGGACGAGGACATAAACAAAATAGCTTTTCGGACAAGGTATGGGAACTACGAGTTTGTAGTCATACCTTTCAGACTCACTAATGCCCCAGCCATGTTTATGTGCCTAATGAACAGTATTTTCAGTAAGTACTTGGACAAGTTCGTGGTAGTATTCATCGAAGATATCCTGGTCTATTCAAAGACGGAGGAGGAACATGAGGAACACTTAAGAATAGTTCTACAAACGTTAAGGAAGCAAAAACTGTACGCCAATATCGACAAGTGTGACTTCTATCAGAAAGAAATACAATATCTTGCACATGTAATTTCAGGAGAGGGCATTACCGTAGACCCGGAAAAGACGAAAGCCATTATGGAATGGCTAGTACCTAGAAATGTAGCAGATATACAGTCATTCATGGGAATCACCAGATACTACCACAAGTTTATAGAGGGGTTTTCCAAGATAGCCTACCCTATCACATCATTACAAAAGAAAGGAACCAGGTTTAACTGGTCAGAGAAATGTCAAGACAGCTTCAACAAACTAAAGGAATTATTGACAACAACACCCATATTGAAAGTAGCAAACCCAGATAAAGACTTCACCGTATGTGTCGATGTAAGCAAAGAAGGGTTAGGTGGTGTCCTAACTCAGGAAGGACACGTTATTTGTTATGAGTCCCGGAAATTAAAAGAACACGAGCAAAATTACATCACTCATGACTTAGAATTGGCAGCAGTAATACACGCCTTAAAGATGTGGCGACATTACATAATGGGCAGAAGATTCCTATTATTAACAGACAATAGTGGGGTAAAATATCTATTTAACCAAACAAATCTTAACACAAGGCAAGCAAGGTGGTTATCCTTCTTAAGAGAATTCGACTTCGAGGTTAGGCATATCAAGGGAAAGGAAAACAAAGTAGCAGACGATTTAAGTAGAAGAATCCATGGATTATTTGAGATGAATATTAGCAGGGCAGAAAGTGATCTGGAAGAAAGAATAAGGACGACTGGTATTGATGATGAAAAATATACTAAAATAAAGAAAGAATTATCAAACAATACCACGAACTCAGATAAACCATATCTAAGTATCGATGAGAAGGGACTTCTATGATTCAAGAACATACTTTACATACTAGATTCAACAAGGTTAAAATTAACAATCTTGGACGAAGTGCATAAGAAGCCATATTCTGGCCACCCAGGTTACCAAAAAATGATAACAACACTTAGGAAACTATTTTATTGGCCTAATATGAAGGGAGAAACAGAAAAATACTTGGCTAGGTGCCAGGATTGTCGGCAGGTTAAGGACGAGCACCACCATCCAGCCGACCTCTTACAGCCATTGCCAGTACCAAAATGGAAATGGGAGACTGTATCACTCGACTTTATAACAGGTTTTCCTAAAACTCAGAAACATAATGACTCAATCATGGTGGTAATCGATAAACTTAGTAAGTTTGCACACTTTATTCCTGTAAGGTCTACTTTTAAAGCTATAAACATTGCTGAAATATTCATGAAAGAAATCTTTAGACTGCATGGCATTCCTAAAATGGTGATTTCAGATAGAGACGTAAAATTCACATCCGCTTTTTGGAAGGAATTGTTTGCAGGGCTCAATGCCAACTTGAATTTCAGTACAAGTTATCATCCACAAACGGATGGACAAACCGAAAGAACAAACCAAATCATAGAGGATATGTTGCGCATGTACGTGAGAACAAAACCAAACAAGTGGGAGGATTATATACACTTGGTAGAATTTGCATATAACAATGGGTATCAAACTTTAGCAAAGTTGAGCCCTTTCTAGGTATTGTATGACATAAAGTGTACGAATCCAATTAGTTGGGATAACCCGACTGACAGACTCATGGTTCGACCAGAAATGCTCCAAAAAATGGAGAAGATGGTGAGAAAGGTACAACAAAACTTGAAGGAAGCACAGGACAGACAAAAGAGCTATGGATATCTGAAAATAAGACACTTAGAGTTTCAAGCAGGAGACCATGTATACTTGAAGGTCAAAGCCCGAAAAAGCTCATTGAAGCTGGGAAACTATGCCAAGATGGCACCTAGGTTTTGTGGGCCCTTCAAGATACTATCTCGAATTGGACCCGTAGCATACCAACTTGCACTTCCAGCTAATCTAAGAATTCATAATATATTTCATGTTTCATTGTTGAAAAAATATATCCATGACCCTACTCATATGATTGATTGGAACTTGGTGCAGATGGAGCCCGAAGGCGAGTTCCAGGTGGAACCCCTACGCATTATGGACCGGAGAGAAATAACACTTTGGAACAGAGTCGTTGCTCAGGTAAAGGTGCAATGGAAGCACTTTAGTCCTAAGGAGGCCACTTGGGAGTTGGAAGGAGAATTGTGGAAATCTCATCCAATCCTGTTCCAGGAAAGGAACGAACACTAAGGACAATGTTTTATTTAAGGGGGAAAGGATGTGACATCCCCAAAAAATAAAGAAAATAAAAATATTTTTAGAATTTAAATCGCTAGAAATTTATTTCTGTTTTTAGTAAATTCGAAATTGGAAATTTTTTTCCATTTATGGGAATTCTAAATTTCAAATTTTATAATTGTAATAAATGATTTTGACTGTTGAGCAGAGACGTGATTTGTCCCAACTAGATATTGGACAATGACACTTGTTAAAAAACATAATATTTTATGATGATTGCATGAAGAGAAATGGAACAACCATGTTAAAAGTAGTTGACCATGACTCCATGAGTGGGGAACATGTTGAAACTACCCCTAGGCTGATTTTTACAAGTGGAAAATTAGTGATTTGGCCATTGGCAGCCCCTAAAAATCAGGGATTTAGGAAGCTGCGAAAATTCCCAAGGAAGGGAAAAGACCTAGGCAAGTTATAAATAAGCATATGTGAGGAGGCAGGACGTTGCTAAGTATGCTGGGGAAAATAATTCTATTTGGGATCTTTTCCTCTTTCACTGGCTGTTATGAACACTGGAAGGGTGTGAGGCAAGGAAAAAGGAGACTGAATTGAAGGACAGTGTTGTAGAGGGATTTTCCAAGTTTGCCCTTATGGACTCATGGTAAGGCTAAGGGGTGAATCGGGCAAGTAATCATGGCTGCTCGATTCTACGGTTGGGAGGAATGTGGTTGTTCACTTTGTTTTCTCTACAATTCTAGTTCAGATATGTACCCTAAACTCTATCTCTCTGAATGATGTTTTTTTTTGAATTAAAATTATTGTTCGTGTTATCATTATACAAAAGAGTTCTAGTAGATGTTTTAATGATCGTGTAACGGTTGTAAATCTTTTATG
>SNQJ01S0048818.1:24419-52148 GCA_010110895.2 Picea sitchensis
GTGTGTGTGTGTGTGTGTGTGTGTGTGTGTGTGTGTGTGTGTGTTATAAACTTTAACAGAGTCGAATGAATGAAACAGGGCTAAGTGTATGCGTATGTATATATTTCAATAGAGTCAAATATATGTATGTGTCAATGCACAAGCAGAACGATTATGTGCGTATGAATGTTTAAACTTTAACAGAGTTGAATGAATGGAAAAAACTACTATATGCATCTATATATCTATATCAATGCATGAATAGAACGATTATGGGCATATGATTGTTTCAAAACTGTAAACATAATCCATTATACAGAGGAGAACAATGAAGCGTATGAGTATGAACCCTAATTCTTGGAAGAGATAATCATGTAGGAGAATAGATAGACAACTTCTCACTACATATCTTATTCATGCTGTGTGTAGAAAGGAACAAGGCCCTCTTTTCTTTTTATTTCTCTTTGCATTCTCAGAAATCACAGAGAGATGCAAATCCTTGCTAAATATTTAACCAATCGAAACAAACACATATGAACACACAGCGTTGGAAGTTGCGAGACCTCTAGTAATGATTCAGTTGGGGTAAATAGTCCTTTTAATAAAATAAAACAAGAATTTTCACTTCATGTTTACACATAAATCGAAACTTTGATAAACAAAAATGTGTTTAAACCATCAGTGATCCGATACAGAGAATCAGTGCTTGAACAGAGGTCATCTTAACAGCTGAAAGAAAAACTACGAACAAAATTTGAGAGCACCCGATATCGACAAGATGAAGGGGTATATTGTTTGGAACCCGAGTACCTTTGCTAGGGTGAGTAGAGGTTGGAACCTGCACTGTGAAAGGGGCACACCTGCATTCGGCCAACACGATAATACATTAGAAAATTCACAAAGTAAAATCTTGTTCTATAAATTCAAAAAGGAACAATGATGACCGTAGCTGACAGATTACTTATCTCAGGGCCAAAACGCCACATCCTCCTATTGCCATGCTTCGTAATCAACCCATACAGAGGGGGAGAAGAGTCTAGAAGCTCCTAGTGGGTACCCTCGCAGCATTAAGAGCCCCACCATTAATACATAGAAAACCGAATGTCAAATATTTTTCCTTGACAAAATAAAAACAGCAGTGCGAATTCAAACAAGAAATCATTTGATAAAACCCTCAATGAACAAAGAAAAGAATGCAAGGAATGGCATCATATTAATATTGAAGAATAACCTAACTTCATTTAGGGATACTACTCTGAGTCATCCCAGTTTATAGTTGTTGAGTATAGGGTAGACAAAGGATTAAACCGGAGGTAGTTCCACGGGACACACACACAGTAAACCTTAAGTATAGTCCCTAGTAGTAGAGGGTCTGCGACCCATGGATTATAGTAAGGAAACCTTTTCTGTCACTACGAAAACAAAAAAGAATCACGTAGACTCTATGGGAGCAAGGAAAGTCTGTAACCCACAGTAAATATATAGGAAACAATTCTTTTTCCTTCCCTTCTTCAACCAAAAACATTAAACTCTGTTCGAATCCGAAATACAACAATCCTGTAGAGAAAACTTACCAGGCATTACCATCGACTGCACCAAGGGTTTCTCACGGAGGCGTCAGATGCTTCCTATGGAAGTTGCATGATACAAAGACTTCCCTTCGAAGGCGCAAGGGAGAAATGAGACCCGAGAGGCATGATTATCACTCTTTACAGCTTGTAATGTACAAGACCTTACTCTAGGGAAAGATGGCGTATCCAGATTGGGAAGACTAGGAGGAAGAGACATCAGGGCTGCGGATTGTAGAACCCAGTTAACATTGACTATGCTTTGTCTTAATCCTAATGGTGTGTTTGGTTCACAAAATAATATTGAAAGATGTGTTTGTTTTTATTTTTGTAAGTAAGACTTTCGCTTCAAATATACAATATATACATAATTTTCTAACAAACAAAACCAAAAATAAGCAGGAGTGAGTGCATGCCCAAGCAAGGAAACCATGCCAAGTTTTAGAGTTAAACTTAACATATGAAAATGACAAGTTTTATAGTTATACTTAACATATGAAAAGTTTTGGAGCATATGAATAACCAACTAACTAGATAATAATACCAGAGATATCTAATTGTCCAACATAGAGAAAAATCAGGAAAAACCTAATTATAAAAACCTGAAATCAAATTAACCATTACAAGGGGGCACATGGGGAGCCATGAGGCCAGAGTTGTCCATGGGTCCTGCGACCAAAGAATATCTTGTATGCAATTGACCACTTGAAGGAAATCGAAAATATCCACCATGGTGTTTGATGAGCCATTGAACCGTGGTCATGAGCAAATTATTCTTTTCCTTGATAGACTCCATCATTTTCTTTTGCTACTTGAAGTTCTAGTCTTTAGGAAGCATGCCCATAGCCACCATAATCTTGGTATGCTACTAGATTTTCAAGGATCTGAAAAATTTAGAATTCCTAGTTCTAGTGCATCCTAGGTCAGTAATGTTCTCACTCTCTTGTTCTTCCACTTCCTCAACCTCCTTATAAGCTCTAACAATTATTACTTCTTCATCGAGTGATGGCATGGTGTCACAATCCTCTTGTGAGACAAATTGATGATGAAAATCCATAGCCTCAATAGCATCCTTCATTGTGCACATCTGGCTAGTAGGGGAGCAGCTGAAGTTGCTACCATGAGGAGCCATGGTAGTGCAAGGAGAGGATGGAGAAGCAAACCAAACTAGAGTTGGATAAAAGAGCATATACATAATCAACATATATGAGAGATCAAAAATGAAATAGAGACTAGGAACATTGAAGGCCGAAGTCGCTCCATGCTTCATCCTTAGACTTCCAATAGTCATCATGCTAGCGATATCGAGGAGTACTATATTGTCAATGCCCTCTGTTATCATGAGAAACTTCATTACTCTGCGTCGTGTGAGAACCATTTGATTGGTACCCTCCATTACCTTTTTCTCCAACAGACTCACCATTATCCCCTCCATTACCTTTTTCTCCAACAGACTCACCATTATCCTTTGTTCTAGGGGATGTAGGAATGAAGAGACATCCCCTACAGATGTCAGTCTTCCTTCTTCACGATTGAGCTGCTGAGAGTTGGTACCCCATCCAGGAGAAATAGTGTGTTTGGTTAACAGCAATATTGAACCACTTTGATTCCCATACGCGAGAATGGAGTTAACCGTCCTCGCGACTTCCGCCACCCAAGCTTAAATGTCATGCAGTATCCACACCACCCTCACTACGGATCGAGGGCCGCATTAAAACCAGTTCTTCCATGGGAGGACTATCCCCTCGCGTGAGCATTAACGAGATTAGCCATAGAATTGATAAAGGAGGTTATGTGATCACACAGATGGATTATAAGTTTCTCTCTGTTCCGGTCTCGACTCTGTTTTCCGTCTGGAGGCCCTGGAGAATTGATGAGTGTGTTTCAAATTGGTTACCGTCAAGTCCGTATTCTCCCGTCCGATACTTCGGCCTCGCTTCCTACCACCATGCTGAGAAGCCGAACTTCGCCGCTGGTCCCATGGCATGCCGCGAAGGAAACGAGATGAAAAAAGAGCGCCTAGAACGCGTCTTTACAATTGCTGCTAATGGCCGGATGAGAGAGAGCCATACGAGGCAGCTCGCTTCCTCCACCATAGCCTTGGTAAGGTGGGGTTGTACAGAAGATGAACACACTGGCGTTAGGAGGGAGCAACCTAGGGAGCTTGGTACCTGCCCGCATAGTTGAAGAGGACTCCAACTCGGCGACCCGCCGCCATGGAGTCGATGAGTGAAATTTGGGAGCTCATGTGAGGACTCAATTTCATTCCCGGGATGCCTTCCTCCGCCCGGTGACATAGGAAGGATACCCGGTGCCTCGATTTGGATGACGAAGTCGACAATGAATGGTTACCGCTGGCTGGAAGGATGTTGGGAGGATGGCCAGCACTACGCGAGAAGCGGGTACGTAGGTGGAGGCATGCATGGGCCTCTTCTCCGCGAGGAGAACTTGTCCTTGGTTTTTGAGATACGCAACCACTTGGCTGACCTGGAGTATCGTGCTTGATGGTTTATCGCTTGACAACCTTCCTCGATGATACCTCGAGCTCCAAAATGAGAAGTGTCCCTCATTGCATGTTTCTTTTGCCTTCCTACTGCCCCACTGATGACGTGTCACTACCACTTAGGTCTTTACGTCCTATGTTTGCTATTTCCATCATATTATGGCTACTATTTTTATGTTTTCTTAGATTTTGGGCACCTGTCCTGGTTTCTTCCGTGATGTGCCAATAGATTACAGTTGTTTATGCTTACGGCCAATATTTTGTTTCCGTTTTTGCGATTTTGGACGCCGTAATCTTGGATTTTAGACATTTTGTTACAATTTTTATATATAGTGAGCAGAAGGCTCTTCCTTTATTTTAAAAAAAAAAAATATTGAACCACTTTATTGGTTAACAAAATACAATTGTGGAACCACTTTATTTTATTGAAAATGAAATGATTGTTAATTTTTTGGAACTAAGCTAAAAAAATTGATGGAATTACAATTCACCATTTTTAAAATTGCATTTTAGCATAAATATTTATTTAATATGAAGTATTGATACGGCCAACTTTGATCAAGAATTTTATTAATATATATATCAAATGTGGTCCACAAAGTTATATTAGAAATCCACTAATCCAGAAATTATGCCTTAATCCACAAAGTCATATTACAAGTCCACTAATCCACAAATTTAGGTAAGGATGAATATTTAGTTATTAAATATAAATGTGAGTTATTTAAAATGTTTTATGGTTTATATATATTCTATGATATTAAACATGGGAGAAAAGCCAATAAATTAAAAATATAATAATTGAAATAGTATTTATAAAGTAAACTATAATAATATAATAATTGAAATAGTTAAGCTAAAGCAACCATAATAATATAATAATTAAAATTAGTCGTTATAAAGTAATCTATAATAATTATATACAATTTAAAGTAACACTTGGAAATATTAAACATGGGAGAAAAATAAAATTAAAATATAATAATTGAAATAGTATTTACATAAAGCAAACTATAATAATAATAATTGAAATAGTTGTTATAGCAATTCATAATAATTATAATAATTAAAGTAACACTTTAATATTAATACTAATTATTAATAGTATAATTATATAGAGTGGGGGTAGGTATGTATTACCTTTAGTGAGATTTTACCAAATCGTTGGACTCAGGGGGTTTCTCTTGGTCCCACAAACAAGGGGGGTATAATACACCAATTTGCGTTCTCTCATTGGTCAGTGACCTTTAAAAATAGATTATTATTACTATTATTATAAATATTAAGATATGATCAAAACAAAGGATTATTTTTATAGAATGTCCCTTCAAATCTAGAGGGATAAGGTATGTATATCTTGTATGACTTTTAATAATCAACAGTATAATAATAATAATAATCTATTTTTAAGGTTCACTGGGCCAAGCCACACCATATTGGTGTATGAGACAAAACACCATATTGGTGTATGAGACAAAACACCATATTGGTGTATGAGACAAAACACCATATTGGTGTATGAGACACCCTTGCTTCTGGGACAAGGGACCCCCTCCCCTAGGGATTTGACTAGTAAAGTCTACAAAGGTATACATAGCCTACCCCCATCTGGATTTGAAACTTCAGGACACATTTTATGAGGAAACACATGTCCTTAAACATTACTTTTAATTTAGGTTATATATATATATATTGAAAATTAAAAACATTTTATCATACAGGGAGCCTCTAATTTTAAATGAGAACTTAAACAGGAAGAAGCCTTAAACAGAAATAAGCCAAGGGAAGAAATGAGTGCACACGGGGCAGACTGCGTAAACAAGAAGCGAAGGGAAGAAATGGAAGCTGGCAGAGCTTTATCATCCAATGCTTTCATCCACCCCGTACGTCTCAGAGAGCTGGGCAAGATCATGAAGCTGCCAACATTTAGAGGAGAGGATTATCATTTATTATGCTTTCTTAACATTGACTAGTAAAGTCTATTACAGATTTGGTCATTACAGACGATATAATATTTTTGATTGAATGGCTTAGGAGAGTTCGTTTATTCCGAAGACATGGAGATCAAATCTCACCTTTAAGGGACGATGATGGAAGGCTGAAACCCTCCTATGAACTGGGGCGAATTTACTATGCCTGTTACAACAAACACAACAATTCGTTGTTAATAGTTACTAAGAAACTGAACCCAGAAAATACCGGATACCTACAGCAGATTATAACCGTGGATATTGCATCCATACAAGCAGGACAAACTCCAAAGCTCACACCACTTTTTCCGGAAGAGTCAACCATCAATAAATGGAATTTTGATATTCCAATTTGCAGGGCTATGATTCACAATCCGAGGATAAAGTATTCAAGTTTTGTGACCTAAAAGAGTACACGGAGTTGTTTACAATAACAGACCTAGGCGGCACGTCTATTGGTTCATACCTTAACAGTCTAAGTCCAGGAAACATGGACATGGTGATGTACGAGAATAAGATGTCTGTTCCCAGTGATCATAGAAATGTTGAAGGTATTTCATTGAGAATTCACTCCAAACTCAATGGGAAACTACGCAAGGAATTTCTTCTGCCTCAGCATGCCCCATATGTTACTGAATTCGTTACATTATGTGGCACCAATACACTGCTTCTGCAGCAAAATAGTTTGGCTATGGATGTTGTGGAGATAAGTTCTGGAAATCCTCCTCTTTTATTAAAAAGAACGAATACAAATATTTGTGCAGCCTGCGAGCCTTACTATTTACATAAAAGATGCCAGTTTATTTGCTACACCAAATCTAAAACAGTTCACGTATGCAATCTACAAGGTGAGATTCTGGTGACGCTTGAAGACCACCCACCTTTGGTTTCAGCTGGCTTTTTCCCGAAATCATACGTTTCTGATTCACAAGATGTTCTCATTTCTCTCGGCTTCCGCTCAGATCTCTAGCACCCTACTCCACCAAATCTTGGAAAGATAGAGATTTGTTTCTTGTAGAATCTTCACCACCGGAGAAGCTTTTGACTGCCAACCTCTTGATGGTGCCTTCTCTTGCTCTTTTTCAAATATTCTCTCAATGTTCTTGAAGTAGTTAGGGTTTGTCTTTCTAAAACATTTCACGATTCCTTTTTGATTAAATCACATTTAATTTTTACTTTAATGAATTTATGTCATTGAAATGTTTTTCTCCAAGTCGGAGGCGCTTTATGCCTTTTAATAAAATTTCAATTCCAAAACTTCAAGCTGAATTCCTTAAAAAAAGTGGAATTTGTTTTAATTTTTTGAACATGGTAGTTGATTTTCCAACCATGAAAACCACCTCGATCTCAATTTATAGCATCGGGAAGTTGAGCTTCTAAACAAATCTATCAACAAAACATGTAAAACAAGTTGTTTGTTATTTCAATTTCTATGAGAATTATGGATAAATTGAGCCTTTGAACCTCGATGGGTTCTTCCGAAACAACCTCCTCCACATATGCCATGGGAGGCGTCCAAGGCTTCCTGGTTTTTCGGGCTCTTAGTGTGCACACCATGGCTAGCGCCCTTTCAAACTTCTGCTTCTGCTTTCTACGGGACTCAAATGCATACCAACCAGCGCATGTACGAGGCCAGCCTCTTTCCCTCGACATGTAGATAAGAAGGACTATAACCAGAATGCCAAATGGGTAAGTATCTCTACACCAGCCCTCCGAAGGTTCAGACTTCGGTCGATCAACCCCAAAATGCATTGCTTATCTATCAGAGCGACGGATAAGAATTAAGGTGACCGTGACACACTTGGTCATTAAGGATATGCTCTTAGTGCTCTCGCCCTCCGTCCTCTTCACTCGAGAGGCCTTGTCCTGTGGTTTTGGCTGCTCGGGCTCACTCCCATCTTAATGATGAGGATATGGGAGTCGGTGGCCGGTATTTATGGTCCTGCCCAGGTCCTCACAGCGTGTCCAGCCGATTTTGTGTGTCACCCCATCCAGGGATTGGAAATCCTTGTTGGAAAGATCATGACATCAATCTGAGATATCTGAGTTTCCAGAGATGTCTTCCTCCCAGTAGATGCGTTTTCTCTCCTTTGTTACCCCTTCATTTCTCATCTAGTCCGCTACCCTGTTTGGATTTTTTTTTACATGAGAGGGCTCTGAAATCCCCTAGCATCCCTGAGGGTCGCCAGCTGGGTGAGATTTACATCAGGATTTCCCCATGGATGATTTTGGTAATTAGCTGGATGACAATTTGTGAGTCCCCCTCCAAGATGAGCTTGTGGCATTTTTTTATCAATTGTTGCTTAGAGACCTTGCAAGAGGCATGTGAGCTCTACCGCATTATTTGTGGTTTCTCCCAAGTATACTGCTAGCAGACAGAGGATCTTTCCATTGGAGTTTCTGAGAGTGGCACCATATCCCGTCGGTCTCGGATTCCCTTTAGAGGCCCCATCGAAGTTGATCTTTATGAAATCTATCGGAGGGGGGGACCAGGTGGTGGGGCTACTATGCTGACGCTTAGGTGCATTTACTGCAATTTGATTAGTCGGGCTAGGCTGACAGCTGTGGAGTATGAATTTCTCCTTCGGGTTGCATTTTAGGTCCTCTGGTTTCCACGGTTTGCTTCTAATAGTTTCCTTGATGAGCGTGACAATTTTCTCCCAAGTTAGGGTTGGTGTGGAGGCTTTGGAGTGAAAGATTATTTTGTTTGTTTCTTTCAAATTTGCCAGAGAATGAATCCTGCGAGGAGTTTCCAAATGTATGCCAGCAGAAGATTGTTGTAGGTGAGTGAGTCCCAGTTTTAAAGAGTATCATTGATGTTGCTCCTCTATCGATTGAATCGGACCATTGATTGATCTCCTTCATCCCAAATCCACTGAATGAAGGGACACATGTTGTATATATGCTCCTCGGTTTCCTCTTATTGTTGACATAAGGCACATATTGAGGGTCCGATGAAGCCTCTTTTTGTAAGTTTGTCCCAAGTTAGGACATGGTTGTGAAAAATAAGCCAAAGAAAGTTGGACACCTTGGGCCAGAGTACCGGACTCCAGAACTTTTTCCATATGTTCCCTCTATGATGATTATGGTAATTTCCCTGTATGTAGTAGGCCTCTTTGACTGAGAAATTGCCAGTGGTGGAGTGCCCCCATCTAAGAATGTTCGGGCCTTCTTGGTTGGGGATTTTCTGGTGACTTGAAAAGTGTTTCCAGGCCTGTAGGTCTGAGTCCTCTCAGACCATTAACTTCTGAGTCGAGGTTTTCCAATGAGGCCACTGCAGTCTCTGATTGACAGGTTTCCAAAGATCCTTCACCTTTAGAAATATGTCCTGGTTTAGAGCTTGTCTGAGGGGGTTAAGCTCTTCTAGGTCACTTAAAGGTTTGAGTTGTTTTCGCGAGTCTTGCCAGAACTAAGCACTTTCTCCATTTTGGATCTCCGAAAAGGCATGTTTTTGCACCAGGTTTATGTTTTGCCAAGATGTGTTCCAAATGTTGGATCCCTATATTTGGTCATTATGTCTGATGAGTTTGTTTTTTTGTGTGAGAGGAGCATACTTCTGCTTCCAGATTCGTGCCCACAAAGCATTTGGTGTCTTTAACCATCTCCATGGCATTTTGTCTCCCATAACTTGGTTGAGTTTCCATGGATCATGAAGTCCCAACCCTCCCATAATTTTGGGTGCGCAGATCTTATCCCATCCTACTAGCACCCATTTCTTGTTTGGTTGGTGCCCATGCCAAAGGAAGTTGTGTTGAAGGTTCCTTATTTCTTTGATGACCTGCTTGGGGGATGCCAAGGCTGTGAAAAGGTAGGTAGGCAGGGTTTATAGGACAGATTTGAGCAGGACCAATCTAGCTGCAATGTTGAGGGGTCTGAAGGTCCAGTTGCTTAGCCTGTTGGAGATGGAAAGAAGTAGGTTGTCCCAGGAAACAGATCTTGTTGTCACACCGGTTAGGGGAATTCCTAGATAGTTCGACGAAAGTTAGCTCTTGGGTATTCCCAGGAGTCTGGAGATATGATTTTGGACCGTTGTCGGATTGTTGAAGAAGTAGATTTTGGATTTGCCTAGGTTGAGAGTCATGCCTAAGGCCTCTGTAAAATTAGAGAGAATGGAATTAAGTTTGTTTTCGTTTCATGCGGTTTGGGTGTTCACGAGGAGGGTGTCATAAAAAAATTGACTATGTGAGGGTGCCAGTTGGATATTGTGCAAGGGAAATCCTTTGAGGAATCCTTCCAGGACCGTTGACTTGATATAACGTCCCAGGCCTTCTGCCATGAGCACAAACATAAAAGGCGAAAGGGGTTCACCTTGTCTGATGCCTCTGGATTGGGACAATGGTTGGGACGAAACCCCATTGACTAGAATGGAGAAGAACGCTGAGGAGGTAAGGTTTAAGATCCAATTTACCCATTGTTTATCGAAGCCAAAGGATTCTAGAATGGAGCAAAGGTACTGCCAGCTCACTCTATCAAAATCTTTTGAAAGATCTAGTTTGATGAGCATACCTGGTGTTTTTGTCATCTTGAGAGAGTGGATGACCTTATGAGATGGTATGACATTGTCCATAATTTGCCTTCCTTCTACGTAACGTGATTGTTCCTTTGAAATGACAAAGGGAAGAATTGGCTTGAGGCATTTTTCAATCACCTTTGTAATGATTTTATAGATAACATCGCAGAGAGAAATTGGTCTGAACTGTTTGGGGTTAGTGACTCACTTCTATTTCGGAACAAGGATGAGGAAGGTAGTGTTGAGGGCAGAGAGGACTTGGCCTGAAGTTCTAGATTCCTCCACTACCTGCCAAACCTCTTCCCTAATTAAGTCCCAACAGTGGTTGAAGAAGTCAGTGGTGAATCCATCCGGGCCTGGGGCCTTTCCTGAGGGAATTTATTTTACTTCCTGGTCCACTTATTCTTGAGTGATAAGTCTCATCAGTGCTGCATTCTGTTCAGGAGTCACCAGAGAGGGTATGTGACTAGTTACGCACCTGATTGTTGCAGTTATATCCTCCTTGATTTCTGTTAGGAGGTCTCTTTAGTAGTTGTTGAGATATGTTTCTATTTGGGTGTGTTCCCTTATTGGGTTTCCTTGGGCATCCTCCAGATGAGTAATTATCTTTATGTACTGACGATGCACCATAGCTCTGTGGAAGAACTTTGTGTTCTTTTCCCCCTCTTTGAGCCATTGTACCCTGGATTTCTTTCTCCAGGGAATTTCCTCTTGCTTTCTCCTTTCCTCTAGTCGCGCTTGAAGCTTCTGCTCCTCTTTCATTACATCAACAGTTCGGGTTCCTAAAATGAAAGTTTTATGTATCTCCGCTAGTTGTTTCTCTATGTTCTGCATTATTTGGAATATATTTCCAAAGGTATGTTTGTTCTAGTGCTTAAGTGATTGCTTGAAGTTTTTGAGGCGCTACTGGAATTTTTAAATGCATGTATGATGATCTATTTATGGCTGAGCCCACCAAGATTTTGCAGGCTGATGAAAGTCAGGGTGTGAAAGCCAAAATTTCTTGAACCAAAAGGGTTTGTATTTGGGTGTTGCCTCAGTTTCTAGGTAGAAGGCTACTGGCGAGTGGTCCGATACCGCTTTTGGGAGAATAAGACTTTCCATATTTACGTCTACCTCGATTAATTCTTCAGCCACAAGGAAGCGGTCCAGACGACAAGCAACGTGTTGGTGCCCTAACCTACGGTTGGACTAGGTGAAGGTGCCATTGTTATTTTCAATGTCTACTAGACTTAATTGATCAATGAGGGTTTTGAGCTCACCACTATCATGCTCAAGTATTTTGTTCCCTCCTGGCTTTTATTCCAGTGACAAGATCATATTGAAGTCACCGCCTAGGATCCAGTTGGGCGTGGTCAACAATGTTTTGATGTGGCTTAGCCACTCCAAGAGTTTTTCTTTTTCCTGTTGACTTTGGGGTTCATAGACGTTTGTAATAGACCCCTCCTGAGTCAAACCTGTGACCTCGAAGTGGGTAGTTACTATGCCTACAGTGGAAAAAGGTATTCTTAGAGTGATGTGGCAAGGGTTCCATAGTATGGCCAGACCCCTTGAAGCCCTTGTGGAATATGTAAGTACGAAATCACAACCCCTCCAAATGTGTTAGAAGATGGTTTCGGCCTCTACCCCAGCACATTTTGTCTCTTGTAACATTAGGATATCTGGATTTTCTGCTTTGATGCAGTCTTGGAGGATCCTTTGTTTAGATCGACCATTAAGTCCTCTAATGTTCCAGGTGATGATCTTCATCATAATGAGGGTGGTGTTAGGTGGAGGTATCCCTCTGAAATCTTTTGAATCTACCCTGAATTGAGCATGAGATTATGTTCCTCCTTGATCAGTTGATGTGTTGATTTATGTCCCCTTCTTTTGTTCTCTCACAGTATCCTCTCTGAACCTAAGATTGGATCTATGACTATACCTAGGCATGCTATGGATCGTACGGTGTATTAATGAAATACATTATGTACCTTTTGAAGTTGCTCTTCAAGGAGCGCATGCCGATCCTTTTCATTGAGGGCGAGCTTCCTCGAGTCTTTCTAGGTCAATACCTGCGAGATATCGATCATCCAGCTACATCAAGGTTTCTCCATCTATGCCTCCCCTCTCTTCTGAGTTGATTTCATGATTTGGTTTGGAGGAGGAAGGGGCTTGGTTCTTTCCTTTTCCCTATTGTTACAGTTTTTGTTGATCTTGGATTTCTTCGTCCTCCGCTAGCTAATTCAGAATCTCATAGGATTTGTTTGTCGAGATATTGGGTGTGGGGTCTGGATTCTACTTTCTTGGAGGGTTTTTTTTCCTACTTGTGACAGTGGTGAAGTCGTCTTTATATTTGATATCACTGGCCTTAGAAGTTTGGATATTCAGAGGACAGTCTCTGAAGAGGTGGATGTGTTCATGGCATTTCCTGCAGAGGAAAGGGATATGCTCCTAGTCCAGCATTTTTTATCAATCCTCGTCCTGATATTCCAGAGTTATTGATCCTGGTAGAGCCTTAGAGATGTTCATGTATACACAGATTCAGGCGTACGAAGTGTATTTCCTTTGTTTTGTTGCTTCTGATGTTTTGACGTAGTGACTCACTGTCTTCCATATTCCCATAAGGATTTCCTCCAGCCAGAACTCTTGCGGAAAGGAGTATAATCGGATCCATATCCGAGCCATTGTGAAGTCCTCCTTGTTTGGGTTGAATCACTCTGTCCAGAAGCACAAGAATAACCCTGCCAAGTTGTAGAAGTATGGCCCATTCTCAAAGATTTTGTCCATGTCTTCTAGGTTGTAGAAGATGATTGTGAAAAAACCCTTAGAGTTGAGTTGAACATTGTAGTCCCCTTTAGGGTTCCACCAGTGTTTTATCTAGCAGTTTAGGTCACGTTCAGACAACCAAAGTCCCAGAAACTTACCAATGAGGGCATGCTTTCTCATGAACTGTTTGTGTTCACCCACTCTTGTTGAACTTATGAGATATCTCTGTGGTTTGTCTGTTTGCGAAATGCACTTGCTAGGATCCCACCCTTGAGGTTCTTTTGGATGGGACGTGTCATCTTCCACATCCATTTCCTTCCTGAGTCCTTCTTCTTTGGCAAGGAGTTGATCGCATAGCTGCAGTGGCAGCTCGAATGACGATCATTTTTCTCTTGTTCCAGATCTATCGTTGGTCGTAACATTGTTGTATGAGGGGGGTTTCCCCCCCTCTTCCAGATTCATTCTGACGGATCAGACCCAAGATCTGTCTATTCGAAATCATAGTAGGTGGTAGATTGCACGGCATCTCGATCCGTTCATGCAACCTGGTGTGCATAGTAGTTTCGTCAGAGTGCTAGGGTTTCCACCATCAATATTGTCCCCATGTTCAGATTCTTGTAATTCAACCATCTTAATATTAAAGATACATTGGTCAACAAATTCATATTAGTAGTCCACTACCCCACAAATTTAATTGAGGGTGAATATTTAGTTATTAAATTTAGATGTAAATTTTATAAAATATCTTATGGTTGATATGTCAATATATATATAAATTCTATAATGTAAAATATGAGAGAATAAAATATAGACATGGTGAAATATAACCATTCCATTTTCTAGAGAATGTATTTATATAAATTTTGTTGAAATAATAAAACATTTTATTTTAGTTATATATTTTATTCTATATCATCTCATTCATTTCAAGCATATAGAGGGTGTAAAATTTTAAACATGAAGAAACACCTAAACTAGAAGAGTTAATTTTCAAGTGTAAATCATATATTATGGATGGAATCAATTTATTTTATTAAAATGAAACGATTGTCGTTTATTTCTATATATTTAAATAGTCTAATGGATTAAAAAAGTAAAAGTTAAAAATATAGTATTTAATTAAGGGGTTTGATACACCAATTTGGTGTTTCACTTGGTCATGACTTTAAAAGAAATTATTATTATTATTTGATATAGCTAACATTGAGTATGCTTTGTCTTAATACTAATGGTGTGTTTGGTTCACAAAATAACATTGAAAGATGTGTTTGTTTTTATTTTTGTAAGTAAGACTTTCGCTTCAAATATACAATATATACATAAATTTCTAACAAACAAAACCAAAAATAAGCATGAGTGATTGCATGCCCAAGCAAAGAAACCATGCCAAGTTTTAGAGTTAAAATTAACATATGAAAACGACAAGTTTTATAGTTATACTTAACATATGAAAAGTTTTGGAGCATATGAATAACCAACTAACTAGATAATAATACCAGAGATATCTAATTGTCCAACATAGAGAAAAATCAGGCAAAACCTAATTGTAAAAACCTGAAATCAAATTAACCATTAGAAGGGGCCACATGGGGAGCCATGAGGCCAGAGTTGTCCATGGGTCCTGCGACCAAAGAATATCTTGTATGCAGTTGACCACTTGAAGGAAATCGAAAATATCCACCATGGTGTTTGACGAGCCATTGAACCATTGTCATGAGCAAATTATTCTTGTGCTTGATAGACTCCATCATTTTCTTTTGCTACTTGAAGTTCTAGTCTTTAGGAAGCATGCCCATGGCCACCATAATCTTGGTATGCTACTAGATTTTCAAGGATCTGAAAAACTTAGAATTCCTAGTTCTAGTGCATCCTAGGTCAGTAATGTTCTCACTCGCTTGTTCTTCCACTTCCTCAACCTCCTTATAAGCGCTAACCATTATTACTTCTTCCTCGAGTGATGGCATGGTGTCACAATCCTCTTGCGAGACAAATTGATGATGAAAATGCATAGCCTCAATAGCATCCTTCATTGTGCACATCTGGCTAGTAGGGGAGCGCCTGAAGTTGCTACCATGAGGAGCCATGGTAGTGCAAGGAGAGGAAGGAGAAGCAAACCAAACTAGAGTTGGATAAAAGAGCATATACATAATCAACATATATGAGAGATCAAAAATGCAATAGAGACTAGGAACATTGAAGGCCGAAGTCGCTCCATGCTTCATCCTTAGAATTCCAATAGTCATCATGCTAGCGATATCGAGGAGTACTATATTGTCAATGGCCTTTGTTATCATGAAAAACTTCATTACTCTGCGTCGTGTGAGAACCAGTTGATTGGTACCCTCCATTACCTTTTTCTCCAACAAACTGACCATTATCCTTTGTTCTTGGGGATGTAGGAATGAAGAGACATCCCCGATTGCCAGGTCTTCCTTTCATTGATTGAGCGTTGGAGAGTTGGCACCCCATCCTGGGAGAAATATGTGTTTGGTTAACAAAGTAATATTGAACCACTTTATTGGTTAACAAAATACAATTGTGGAACCACTTTATTTTACTAAAATGAAATGATTGTTAATTTTTTTGGAACTAAGCTAAAAAAAATTGATGGAATTACAATTCATCATTTTTAAAATTGCATTTTAGCATAAATTATTTATTTAATATGAAGCATTGATATGCCCAACTTTGATCAAGCATTTTATTAATATATATTACAAATGTGTTGGTCCACAAAGTTATATTAGAAATCCACTAATCCAGAAATTATGCCTTAATCCACATGTTATATTAGAAATCCACTAATCCATAAATTATGCCTTAATCCACAAAGTCATATTACAAGTCCACTAATTCACAAATTTAGGTAAGGATAAATATTTAGTTATTAAATATAAATGTGAGTTATTTAAAATGTTTTATATTCGATATATTATATATATATATATATATATATATATATATATATATATATATATATTCTATGATATTAAACATGGGAGAAAATAAATTAAAATATAATAATTGAAATAGTTGTTATAAAGTAATCTATAATAATTAAAGTAATACCTAAATATTAATAATAAATTATATAATATAGAGGGGTAGGGTATCTTATACTTTGAAGTAGATTTTACCACCAAATCACAAATCACGAGGGTTTGGTCCCATAAACATAGTTCACACCATTTAGGAATATTTCGGCTGCTGGCCTTAGAAATTAGATGGTTATTATTATTATTATTATTATAAACATATGATATGATCCAAAAGTCACTTTTAAGTATGGTCAATAATAATGATCTATTTTAAGGTCAAGACCAAGCCAAACAACAAATTGATGCATGCACTCTTTGTTCAGGGACATGGGACACCCTCTTGTTCTTAACTCTAGGATTTGATTGGTAAAGTCTACTAATAATATATTTTTGCTGGGTCACACACCAAATTGGTAACCGAGGCCCCTTCTGGTTTGTGGGATGAGGGGACCTCCCCTAGGGATTTGACTAGGCAAAGTCTACAAAAGTATATACATAGCCACCCATTGTATTTGAACTTGTGATATCTTATGAGGAAACACATGTCCTAACCATTAGGCCCACTCAATTGTGTATAATTGAAAATTGAAAACATACATCATACATGGAGCCCTCAATTAGATACGAGGACCACTTAAACAGCCTTAAACAGAAAGAAGCCAGGGGAAGAAATGAGTGCACACGGGGCAGACTGCGTAAACAAGTAGCCAAGGGAAGAAATGGAAGCTGGCAGAGCTTTATCATCCAATGCTTGCATCCACCTCGTACGTCTCAGGGAGCTGGGCAAATCACGAAGCTGCCAAATATTTATAGAGATTATCATTTACATGCCTTTAACATTGACGAAAAGGCTATTACAGATTTGGTCATTACAGACGATATAATATTTTTGATTGAATGGCTTAGGAGAGTTCATCTATTCCGAAGACATGGAGATCAAATCTCACCTTTAAGGGACGATGATGGAAGGCTGATACCCTCCTATGAACTGGGGGCGAATTTATTATGCCTGTTACAACAAACACAATAATTCGTTGTTAATAGTTACTAAGAAACTGAACCCAGAAAATACGGGATACCTACAGCAGATTATAAGAGTGGATATTGCATCCATACAAGCAGGACAAACTCCAAAGCTCACACCACTTTTTCCGGAAGAGTCAACCATCAATAAATGGAATTTTGATGTTCCAGTTTGTAGGGCTATGATTCACAATTCCGTGGATAAAGTATTCAAGTTTTGTGACCTAAAAGAGTACACGGAGTTGTTGACAATACCAGACCTAGGCGGCACGTCTATTGGTTCATACCTTAACAGTCCGAGTCCAGGAAACATGGACATGGTGATGTACGAGAATAAGATGTCTGGTTCCAGTGATCATAGAAATGTTGAAGGTATTTCATTGAGAATTCACTCCAAACTCAATGGGAAACTACGCAAGGAATTTCTTCTGCCTCAGCATGCCCCATATGTTACTGAATTCGTTACATTATGTGGCACCAATACACTGCTTCTGCAGCAAAATAGTTTGGCTATGGATGTTGTGGAGATAAGTTCTGGAAATCCTCCTCTTTTATTAAAAAGAACGAATACAAATATTTGTGCAGCCTGCGAGCCTTACTATTTACATAAAAGATGCCAGTTCATTTGCTACACCAAATCTAAAACAGTTCACGTATGCAATCTACAAGGTGAGATTCTGGTGACGCTTGAAGACCACCCACTGTTGGTTTCAGCTGGCTTTTTCCCGAAATCATACGTTTCTGATTCACAAGATGTTCTCATTTCTCTCGGCTTCCGGTCAGATCGACTGCCACGTTTCGGGATCTACGTCAGCAGCATTGTTACAGGAGAATGTTTGTTAAAGATTACCGCGGACGCTCCAATTTGTTCTAAAATCAGAGAGGCGGCATTGGAATGTCCAGTCGAAGCCTTTGCATATGATGAAAAGACTCACTAGATTTTCACGGGAAATTTTAATGGTGCTTGTGTTTGGTCAAACAGATTCCACAATGATGTAGGAGACGTCCATGAACAACAGTAAGCGAATTATATAAAAACTTTTCCAGTGCGTCGCTTATGCTGCTATTTTATATTATAATATTTATAGTCGTCTTCAAATCAAAGAGATCTAGCGTTACTGCAATGTTGTATCTGCCAATTTAAACTACTTAAATCTTCACTAGTACCTGGGAAATCATAAGTTTGGAGATGAGGGTGGATTTTTTTGCAAATGCTAAATGTTGTTTTTTAAAAACGGATTGTAACTATGATTTAATCAATGAAGTCAGATTATTTTATGTAAAGTAAGAATATGAATGCAAAGCGTTTAAAATCAGTGTTCATTGTAGTTTGATTATAACTATGGTTTAATCAGAGAATTAAGAATATAAATGCAAAGAGTTTTAAATCGGTATATTAAGTTATCATCATAATCTTAATTATTAGTAAAATTCTTGGTTAATTTAAATTTTGTTTTTTTTATTTTTTATCATAAAATTAAGTAGTATTTTTAAATGTAAAATCAAGATGGATATCAAAACCTGTGGAGGAGACGCCTGCCATTGTCTTGGATATGTTTGCGGAGAAAGGTCTCTAGCTCATCAATTTAAATCCCAAAAGATACGGGGGACAAGGGGAATCCATTCTAACTCTAATGGTACTCTTGATTTGAAATTCCATGAACGCTATGGAGGAAACCAAGAACTGACTCATAGAGGCGCATGATGGAAGTCAATAAGGTATGGGAGATTCCAATGTCTTCGAGCCTGTGGAATAGGGCTTCTCTTGGGACGAAGTAGAAATCTTTCCAAAAATATACAAAGCGGTAGTAGACTTTCAAAGACCGATTTCGTGCCTCCCCAATGATGGCTTGGAGGGTAAAGATGTGATCAATAGTCTCATGAGTGGGTTCGAATCCCACATGTCCCTTAGCTTTGAGGTGTTTATTCTCAAGATCACTAGAGATATTCCTATGGAGAACCATAGCATATAGCTTTGAGAATGTATGGTCCACCATGGTCATCCTGTAATTATTGGGGTTTGAGCTATGGCCCCATTTATATATCCGGTGAATGATGTGATGTGACCAAGATGAAGGAAAACTTGTACGAATCACATGGTTGAAGAGATCAAGCAAGTGAGAAACCAAAGTACGAAAACCATGCTTAAAGAACTTTTCCTAAAACCCTTCCTCATTTGTTGCTTTGTTATTGTTCATTAGTTAAATGGACTCTATAGTGTCCCTGTCTAAAAATAAGAAGCAAGAGAAGCGTCAACCAGAGCATGGCTCTGTCTTATCAAACCCATTACAACAGGGAGTCTATTAAAAACTATTCGAACCTCAAAATGTCATTTTGATGCTATATGAATTTGAATGAATCTATTTTTAAGGTCACGGCAAAGCCACACCAAATTGGTGTATGAGACCTCCTTGTTTGTGGGACAAGGGACCCCCCTCTGCCCAATGATTTGACTAGTAAAGTCTACAGAGGTATACATACCCTACCATATATATAGTCTAAACAATGGGTAGGCCGAGCCATCCCAAGCCCCCAAATGGACAAAAAACATCTTTAATGCCTCAAAATGGACCCAGAAGTTTAGGACCTACAAGAATTTTAGATGAAAAAACTTCCAAGATGGAGAACTGTGTTGATTATTGAGTCAATCGAAGAGGTGAGTGGCCACCCATGTTTATTTGTATCATACGGAGACATTGAGAATTGGGTCCAAGGGAATAAAATACAAATCTAGTAGCATAATTGAGTTTCGTAAGCTCCAACAAGTTTTTTTCCAGGTTCCACATCAACATTCTACCCATGATCACCTAAACTAGTATTTTGAAAAATCGACCCCTTTGACAAAAAATTATATCATCTCTTACTAAGAAAAACCCTAGTTTCAAATATCATCGAATGAAACATTTTATTAGCAATGAAATTATAGGAGAGGTGTTCCCATAGATATTTACGAATGTTAGCGGTAAAAATAAATTCATTGTTCATTTATCCAAGTCTTGTTTACAGTTTTATGGCAAGTTGCAACTTGGTTCGTGAAACCATTCAGGGACACATTTCTAATTAGATGTGCATATGTCATATAAAAAATAATCAAAGCCCAATATTGCACTCCCTGACTCGATCCAGAGTCCAAGGGGTTTCATCGATGCCTCTGCATCCTCAAGGTCCAAAGTCCTACACACTCAGGGGAACCCAATCAATAGCAGGTGTCTATGTAAATACAAAAAATAACATATAATCACATCCATAATGCCTCATAATCATAATCAACAACAATAGGATTACAATCTAGATCAATTGCAAGAAAGTGTCCTCAAATAATAAGTTCCCTCAGTGCGTGCAAGAGTGGGATGTTACAGTTTCCTCCTTGCATATATTTTCTCTCTAGGGTTTTTCTTCCTCTTTGAATTATTACTAAAAAAATATTTTGATAGGAAATACATTTGAAATCACATGGTTTGAACTCAAGTCTAATAAATCACTAATGTAATATCTAGAAATAGTTATTTGTGGGAGGAATTTATAAAAATAAACCAATATGACAAGTTCAATAATGTCTAAAACAAAATAACTAGAACAACCTCAAAAAATTTCAATGACAATCATGTGAACTGAAATAAACCATATCTACTTTTTTGAAGTAGAGACCTCACTCCTTTGGACCTAAAATGTTACAAGATGACTGAATATATTAAGAGAAAGAACTGCTCATACCCAAATCTTCATTTTTTACATCCATTCATGGAAGATTTGATGGAAAGAAACATAAAAAAAGAATATGTAGAGAGAAAATCTCTAGCACGCTACTCCACCAAATCTTGGAAAGATAGAGATTTGCTTCTTGTAGAATCTTCACCACTGGAGAAACTTTTGATATCTTGATCATACAGGCTTAGATTTTTAATCTATAAAATGCATGATGAATATGAGATTTAGGGATACTCTACAAACTTATAATTATTAAAAAAATTCTTTTGATATCGAAAATTGTTTTATTATTCCAAGAGAGGGAAAACTAGGTGACCAATTTTTTTTTATCAACAAAAGAAATTTGTTTGATCAACATAAGGAAACATTTTCCATGTTGCTTCTAATGGATGAAGAAAATTCAAGAGCCATGTTATGGTCTAAGTATATTTCAACCATTTTACATTCCATATAGTTTGAGTCATAGTTCCCTTTGTTTGGTTGGATTGCTAGATATATCAATGAAGACTCCCTCATGCCAAATGTTCAAAGGAAGAGGTCTAGATGATTATAGAGATGGAAAATGAGATATCAATTTGAGGGGTTATTCTTGCATGGAATAGGGAATGGAAATTATTTTCAAATTCTTTACAAGAAGTTGGGCATGGAGAGTTGTTGTAAATCCATAAGAAAAGGATGTGAGTGATTTCTTTCTAAACAAGTGTATGGAGCTCTAGGTGAGAATGTATCTCCCACTAAAGTAGAAAATTAGAGTTACGTGGGAGAGTGGATCTCAAAGGAACTAGTGTGATCAAGATATTGAGTGTTGTTTTGAATGGTGAATCATGTATAAGATAGACTAAAGTAGCCATGATGAGCTAGGTGGAAGAGTGGATCTCCAAGGAATAAATATGTTGGGTGGGATGGTGGATATCCAAGAAACTAGATCGCTAGATAAAGAATGGTTCCAGCTAGGTATTGAGCTAATAAACCAAAACATGTTCCATGAAGGAAACTAGGTGGGTATCCAAGTCAAGAAACTAGATCCAATATCAACTTCTTGCATGGGTGAAGGCTTCTACTTTAGGTTTAGAGCTAAATTATGGAAGTGACTGGAAAAAGAACCAAATATCCTAGGCCAAAAATTGCATGCTTTGATATGATTTACAAAATATTAAATAGAAAAAAGACAATAAATACAATTTAAAATTCAAAAAATATGTTTCAAAATAGTTTCAAGTATTTATTCTTAAAAAACCCTTTATATTGTTTTTTACATAATATTACATTAGATAAATTCAACTTTAAGATATTAGTCGAGGTTGGGCATAGTCATTCCTAACTACTAGATGAATAACCAAAACAAAATTACATAAAACTCCAAGATTTGTGTGCATTCATTTATTTATGGCTATTTATTATTGTCTATGTAGGCATGTCTTCATGGAGATATGTTCTCATGGAGAGGTGCACTCATGTGATGCATCATGTTTATGGCTATTTATTATTGTTTATGTAGGCGTGTCTTCATGGAGAGGAGCACCCATTTATGATGGATCATGTGAAAGTGGAAGCCGAGGTATTTTATTGAGAATTTATTCAAAACTCAATGGAAAATTGTGAAAAGAAACTTGTTACATCACATTGAACTAATAAAATACTAATGAAACCTATATAGTTTGAATATGAAAGTGGTGAATATAAGTTATGTAAACTTATATAGTTTGAATATGGAACTGGTTAATATAAGTTATGTAAACCCTTTGAATATGAAAATGGTGGATATTAATTTTGTAAATTCTTCTTTTTTAATAGAAAAAATAGATATACATATTAGAACAACTTATAAGTCTTATTAGCTTTACTATTTACATAAAATATCGTGGTTCATTTGCTTCAGGAAATCCAGAAATTTACATGTATAATATCCAATGTGATATTTTGGTCACAATTGATGACCACCCAAGGCCATTAGTAAAATATCAAATTTACATGTGTAATCTTCAAAGTAAGATTTTGGTCGCAATTGGTGACCACCCAAGGCCATTAGTAAAATACCAAATTATTATCCTTGTAGACCAACCATTAATACCCCACTTTTTTTAAAATTTTGACATTTCTAATTCACTACCAATAACCATATTATTAGTAACAAATTAATGTGTTTGGTATGCACAAATAAACCACATATACTAAACACATTACTATTTTTTTATATACAATGTGCTTAAGATATCTCTATCATCATATGCAAAGAACATTAATGTTATTAATATCCTTGTTTTTAGTAACAACTAGTGTAAAGGGTCATATTAATATTACTTGTCATATATTATTAAAAAATATTTCAATTCATGATTAATTTATATTATTAAAAAATATTTCAATTCATGATTAATTTATAGTGGATTATCATATATGATTACAATATACTATGAATTGTATGTAGCTTGATTAGCTAAGAGGAAATGTTTTAATCGTTAGTTATGGCCAATTCCCAATTTGTGACATGATCTCTATTTTTTTGAGTCAATTGTTGATTCTTGATGTGACCTAGAATCTCAAATAATTTGGCTTATCCCAAGTACCATCCTTGGGATGAGAAAAATTACTTAGTAAAGTTCCTTGGAATACATACTAAGCAGAAAATAAAATAAAGATGATTTGATTATGTTATAATAATAATACAAACATTATTAATATGCTTTAATATATACTTAAGTAATTATATATAGTGTTACTATGTTATAATAATAATAATGATAATGAAAAAGTATATGACTATAGCATTTTTTAAATAATAAAATAATTATTTTACGACATATTACTTATTATATGTTTATTATATGTTTTCAAGGAAATGCTTGTAAAATAGTTTTTTTCTCCATGATTCATGGATAGTAAATGGGGGCATTGAGTGAGTCTCAACAATCTCTACGATAACGAGCTTGTTGCTTTATAACCACATCACTCACCCACTTGGGGATAACGAGCCTCTTGCTTTATAACCACATCACTCACCCACTTGGGTTCACCCACTCGGATTAATTATTATATATTATTATATAATATTAAGATAGTATTATTATCTTATAGTTATTAAATTTTTTTTTTATAACCACGTCACTCATCCACTTGAGCTAACCCACTCAGATTAATTATTATACATTATTATATATTATTAAGATAATATTATTATCTTATAGTTACTTAGTACTACATAATATATTAATATTTACATTATAAATATAATAATTCAAGTGTTGTGGTTATAATACAAAAGGTCTTGAGATCAAGTTCCTCACTAACTATATTAATATGATGCATTTCTAATAAACAAACAAAATTATTTGTATCATGTTATAATAATATAAACTATAATATCTCGATTTAATATTTTATTATTATAAAATTATTTTATTAATAAAAATATAATTATTTTATTTTATTAATGAAATAATAATTATTTTATTTTATTAATAAAACAATAATTATTTTTTGTTATAGATATAGTATATATTAGAAAATATTAATACTATATGTGATTATTATTATAAATAAGGTATATGGTTGGTTAGAGTATATTATTGATTTAAAAAAAGAAGGCACTGTGTTCAAGACTAACTAATGCACCATATGAGCACATTGATAATTGGACAAGCCATAACAATTGAGCATAACACTCAATGTATCCCCAATTTAGTGTACATTCCATTCAATTACTCATGTTGCAAAACAATGGGTAATTAAATGGATAGTCATAAATATGTCCTCTCCATGAGGTAAGAATTTCAAACCCTGACTCCATTTATGACATTTCTATACTATACGTTCACCTTTCCTAATTATCCTATATAATTAAATGAATTGTTGTAATATTATATAATGAAATGTTGTTGTTTACACCACTGATATCCATTATTTTCAAGATTTATAACTTTATGCATAGTGTTTTTCTTTCTTGGGTGTTACAAATGTTTCGCATTGATCTATTTATAGGTTGATTTATTGTATATTCATGTATTAAGAGTCAACTTTCCTCATTAAAACATCAATATTCATTACATTGAGCATTCATTTGAGTCCTACATTAATTGATGTTTCTTTCATTATGATCTAGGATGTTTAAATTTGTGATATTCTGAATGTGTTCATTGATAGTGGCATTCAACTCGGGAATTAAGTTGTTTAGTCAAAATTCTATATGATCGACTTCAATGCTCAATTCTAATAGTTGTTGGCTTCCATATCACAAACTCTTTTAAGATTTGATCATCCCAAAAAATTATGGGTTGTTCATGAGGGAATTCTTTGAACACATTTTTTTTTTTAGGGTATTTATCCCTTTTTTCCCTTCAGAGACGTAATTACATGTGTCCATATTTATTAGATGTGTAGCCGTTAATTTTAAATCAAAATTAACATACTAGGGTTTAAAATCAATATAATATTTTCATACAAAATAAACTCAATTAAATTCTTCTTATTTATATCATTATATGTTTGTGCTACCAATTATGATGGATTGGAACAAAACTCCCTCTCATTCTCAACTTTGGACCCCTAAACTTAGTCTTTTAAACTAAACTCTATAAATCAAGTTTATCTTTTCTAAAACACAAAAAGATATACAAATAAATCTTTTATGAGAATTAAAGTTGTTTTTCCAATTGTAATGCTAAATTTTTTTAGGTATTTAGGTTATCTAATTTATCCAAAAACATGGTAATTTTGATAACTAAATTAATCAAAATAGGTTGAAGGATCAAAAACATAACATATGACACTATACATATATTCAACAAAACAATATTTCTTTTTTTAAATAAAAAAGAGTAGAGCCTAATATATTAATTTCCAGAAAAGAGGGGAAACTAGAAACATCATATCTGCGAGTAAATGGTTGTCTATGCAATTTGTGAAACAGAAAAATTGGCTGCCATCTGTCTCGCTCGAAGGAAACCAGGACATTTGGAAGCCATTGGTTTGAGAAAAAACATTGAGTTTTAGAGTTACAAAATAATGGCTTCTAGGCATGACTAGCCTGAGGTAAACCAAGAAAAAGAATGAAACTATTGACTATGACATTTACCCGATGGTCTCTGTAGAATCCATGTTGCCTTATCTGTCTTTGTCATCGGCTTTGTCTATCAGCACAAAGGGTTGATCAAATGTCGGCCAATGTTGTCCTAGATGTGTATCTGAGTAGGAATCGTAGAGAAAGTCGATGCGTTGGATGACTAGACTCGTGTGGTGGATTAGGTCCTTCACCATGCTCCTTGGTTCAAAAAATAACGTGAGGTGGTACGGGTGGAGGAGTGGAAGTTGGACACGCCCTACCTCTTGCATGGACGAAAGAGGATGTGGCATAGGAGCGATGCCACCCTCCTCCTCCAGACTAACCCCCATTGGTTTTCCTTCCAAACCTATTGCCTTCTCCTCGACTGGCTCGTTTCTTCCTGGGACTTCTGTTGGAGCGATCTTCGTTGCACCTGCAGTTGGTTCTACTTCCAAATATGTTGGGATTTCTTCAATGATGTAGCAGGGGGGGAAATGAATAAATGGGATTCTCCTCTTTGAGGGCCTTGATAATTATTGGTGGCCAGTTGGGTAATTTCCCCTGGAAAACAAGTCGGCGGGTTCCAATTTTTTGGAACGGTGAAGAGCAGGTGTGTTGGGGGGACTTGAATGGGTTTGTCCGGGATGATTTCTTCAATGCTGGCCATGGGAAGCATTCCAGGCCTCGTACTTTTTTGGACGAGCTGCGTCTGTACCATGGACAATGCTCTCTCGAAATTTTGTTGTCTCTTTCTGCGCGCAGTCAAGGCATACCAGAAAGCCCCCCTGTAGGGCTTGCCTTGTTCCTCTGACATGTCGAGGTTCCAAGTAATGGCCCTGGTGGCAATTAGGCAACTACACTTGCACCAGAGCTCAAGGATGCTCAAATTTTGTGGCTTTAGCTTGATATGAGCCCCTTCCTTTCCGAAATCAAATAAATTCATGAAGAGTAATGTGACCAGACCCACCATTAAGGCCATACATTGAGTGCTTTGTGACTTTGTGTCTTTCACGCATGCGAGAGGTCTTAGATCATCAGCCCAGATGATCCATCTTGCTCCCATCCTTAATGGTGAGGGGATGGGAGCTGGTGGCCTGTATTTAAGGCCCGACCAAGAGTTGTTCCATGTGTCGTCCCTGTGCGAGATGGCACCCCATCTGGGGTTGGTTAGTCCTTGTTGGCAAGGCGTTGACACCGGGTGGAGAGTTCTTTAACTTCCAAGATGTGAGGAGACCAGTAGATGCTTTCCTTCTCTGTTGTTACCCCTTCATTTGCTAAGCAATCCGCTAGACTGTTCGAATCCATTTTCACATGGGAGGGGATGATACTGAGATTTTGTGTGAGAAGGGCCCCAAATTCCTCTAGAAGACCCAACAGTCTCTAGCTAGGCGAGATTTTACTTAGATGTTCCCCGTGGAGAATCTTGGTAATTAGTCGGATGATGACTTGAGAATCTCCTTCCAAAATGATGTTGTGGAAGTCATTGCCTATTGTTACTTGTATGCTTCAGAGGAGGCCAGTCAATTCAACGACATTGCTTGTGTTTTCCCCAATGAAACCTGCTGCAAGGAAAAGGATTTGGTCATCTGAGTTTCTTAGGGCAGCTCAAAATCTGGCTGGTCCTAGGTTCCCTTTGGAAGCCCCATC
>SNQJ01S0048818.1:52180-64598 GCA_010110895.2 Picea sitchensis
GGGGGGGACCAGTTTATTGGGATGCTTCTACGGTGACTTCTTGGATTTACCATGAGCTGATTATTCAGGATAAGCTGCCATTGTTGGAAAATGCACTGCTCCTCTGGGTCGCATTTCAAATCCTCCTGCTTCCAAGTTTTACTATAGATGGTTTCATGAATGAATTAGTTTATTTGTCCCCATATTAGGTTCGGACTGGAAGCCTTAGAGTGGAATATCCTTTTATTCTGTTCCTTCCAGATTTTCTAGAGAGTGAATCTTGGGAGTAGTAGCCAAATGTGGGCCAGAATAGGATTTTTGAAGGATATCAAATCCCAATTTTCGATTGTATCTCTAATGATATTCATGTTCTGGTTCATTCTACACATTTCTTGAGCCCCTTGGTCCCATATCCACTGGCTGAAAGGACATATATTGAAGATATGTTCCAAGTTTTCCTCTTGTTGTTGACATAAGGGGCAGATTGATGGTCCAATGAAGCCTCTTTTCTAGAGATTATCCCAAGTGAGGATATGATTGTGGACGATGAGCCAAAGAAAGGTTGACACCTTCAGCTAGAGGAGGGGGCTCCAATCCTTGTTCGAGATATTCTTCTTGTCCTCATTCCGATGATTGCCTTGCAAATAGTAGGCTTCCTTGACTGAAAAGTTACCTGTAGTGGAGTGCCCCCATCTAAGAATGTTTAGGCCTTCTCACATGGGGATTTTCCTGTGGCTATCATAGTCCCTCCAGGCATGAAGGTTCGTTCTCTCTGGGATCTATAGCTCATGGGTAGAGGTCCTCCATTGTCACCAGGGTAGAGTTCTATCCCTAGATCGCCAAAAATCCTTTACATGATAAAAGGTGTCGCTGTGAAGCAATTGCCTGAGGGGTCCTAGCTCCTCTATCTGGTATAGAGGTTTTTGTTGTTTCCACGAGTCCTGCCAGAAGAGTGCATTTTCCCCAGTCAAGATGTACTAGAAGGCATGCTTCTGAACCAACTCTTTGTTTTGCCAAGTTGTGTTCCATATGTTGGATCCCTGAATCTAGTCATTGTGACGGATGAGTTTGTCTGCACTTATGGTTGGAGCATATTTTTGTTTCCAAATTTGTGGGCCTTTAACCATATCCACCACATTTTGGCTCCCATGACTTGGTTAAATTTCTTTGGGTCTCGAAGTCCCAACCCTCCCCACGCTTTAGGATTGCATAGCTTGTCCCAGCCAACTAATGCCCACTTTTTGTTCGGCTAGTGCCCATGCCAAAGGAATTTTCTCTCGAGGTTTCAGATGGCTCTGATGACCTATTTAGGTTCTACCAAGGTCATAAATAGGTAGGTAGGCAAAGTTTGTAGGAATGATTTGATAAGCACCAGCCTTCCTGCTATGTTGAGAGGTCTAAAGGTCTAGTTGTTGAGCTTGTTAGAGATAGAGAGAAGAAGTTTGTCCCAAGAGATGGATATTTTTGGGGCTCCTGTGAGGGGGATGCCTAGATAGTTGGATGGAAGGGAGCTCTTGGGTATGCCCAGGAGTCTTAAGATATGATTTTGAACCACTATTGGAGTGTTGAAAAATCAAAGTTTGGATTTGTCAAGGTTGAGAGCCATGCCTGAAGCTTCTACAAAGTCAGAGAGGATGGAGGTGAGCTTGATATCTTCTTTTGCAGTGGGGGTATTCAAGAGGAGGGTGTCATCGAAAAATTGGCTATGCGAGGGTGCTGGCTGAATATTATGTAAGGGTACGCCTTTAAGGGTGCCTTCTAGTACTGTTGTCTTGATGTAACATCATAAGCATTTCACCATGAGAATGAAGAGGAAGGGTGATAGAGGGTCCCCTTGTCTTATTCCCCTAGAGGGAGTGAAGGGCTGGGAGGGTACCTCATTTACCAGGATGGAGAAAAAGGTTGACGTGGTTGATTTCATAATCCAGTTTACCCAGTGTTGGTCAAATCCAAAGGCTTCTAGCATAGTACGAAGGTATTTCCAGTTGACTCTATCAAAAGATTTTGAAAGATCGAGTTTAATAAGCATACCTAGGGTCCTATTCATCTTGAGAGAGTGGATTACCTCGTGAGCCAGGATGATGTTGTCCATAATTTGTCATCCTTCTACATAGCCTGATTGTTCCTTGGAGATGATGAAGGGAAGGATTAGCTTAAGGCGAGTAGCAATCACCTTTGTAATGATTTTGTATATGAAATTGCAGAGTGTGATTGGTCTATCTTGCTTGGGATGGGTCACCCTTTCCTCCTTTAGAATTAGTGTGAGGAAAGTTGCATTGAGGGTTGATAAAACTTGGATGGAGGTTCGTGATTCCTCCACAACCTACCTCACCTCTTCCTTTATTAGATCCCAACAATGGTGGAAGAATTCGGTGGTGAAACCATCTGGGCCGGGTGCCTTACCTTGCGGCATTACTTTAACTTCCTGATCCACTTCTTCCTAAGTAATGAGTCTCATTAATGCTTCATTCTGATCTAGAGTTACCAGGGAGGGTATATGCCAAGTTACCCTCTTGATTGATGTCATTTTGTCTCCATTGGTTTCCATTAGGAGACCTTTGTAGTAGGTGTTTAAATCTTCAACTATTTGGGTGTGCTCCCTGATCTGGTTTCCTTGGGCATCTTCTAGATGTGTTTTTCTATTGATGTAGCGATGGTGCACCATGGCTCTGTGGAATAATTTTTTGTTCTTCTCACCCTCTCTGAGCCATTGGACTTTGGATTTCTATCACCACAGAATTTACTCTTGTTTTTTCATTTCCTCTAAACTATCTTGGAGCTATGCTTCCTCCTTCCTTATATCTAATGTTCTAGTCCCTGAAATGAAGATTTCCTACAACTCTTCCAACCTATTTTCAATAGCCTGCATGCTTTGAAATATGTTTCCAAAAGTTTTCTTGTTCCAAAGCTTCAGCGAGGTTTTAAAAATTTTAAGACGTTGTTGGAATTTTTACATGGAGGTACCATGGTCTATTTCCACTTCGTCTCACCAAGACTTTGCAAGATGATGAAATTCAAGGTGTGATAGCTAGAATTTCTCAAAGCAAAAGGGTTTGAGCTGGGGCATAGTCCCTATTTCTAGGCAGAAGGCGACCAACCAATGGTCTGAACCGGACCTTGGGAGAATGAGGCTTTCCATGCTCAGATCTCATTCTAGTAATTCCTCCTCTACAAGGAAGCGATCCAGATGGCAAGCCACTTGTTGGTGCCCTGTTCTGCGGTTGGACCAGGTAAAGATTCCATTGCAGTTTTCTATGTCTACTAGATTTAGAGAATCTATGAGGGTTTTAAACTTACCACTGTCAGACTCCAGTCACTTAGTCCTGCCTTTCTTCTCCTCTAGAGTCAGGATCATGTTGAAATTGTCGCCTACGATCCATTTGTGCATTCTCAACAGGGCTTTGATAGATTGTCCTTGTCCTCCTGACTTTGAGGTCCGTAAACATTTGTCATGTAACCTTCCTGAGCTGACCCTGTGATCATGAAATGAGCAGTGAGCGTGTCAATGGTAGAGAAAGGTTCACTGAGGGTGACTGTATTGGGGTTCCATAGGACGGCTAATCCTCTTGACGCTCCGGTGGAGTCAGTGTGTATGGATTCACACCCTCGCCAGCTTGTTTGGAATATGGTTTCTACTTCCCATCCAACACATTTTGTCTCCTGTAATAGCAAGATGTCTGGATTTTCTTATCGGATCGAGTCTTGTAGGATCCTTTGTTTGGATCTACCATTAAGTCCCCTAATGTTTCAGGTGATGATATTCATCATCATGGTTGTTGGGTTGGGTGGATGTATCCCTCTGAGAAATTTTGGATCTGCCCAGAATTGAGCATAAGGTTTCCTACTCCCTTGATAAGTTTTTGGGATGACTTCCTTCCTCTTCTTTTGTTTTAACGGGGTATCTTCTTTGTGTCTGAGCTTGGATCCATGGCTACACCCAGCATGGCTATGGATCCTGCTGTAGAATCTAGAAAAACTTTATGGACTTTGCAGAGCTTCTCTTCGGGAAGGGCTTGCAGATCCTTGAGATTGAGAGATTCTTCCAATTTTTCCAAATCTATGCCTACTAGGTCATGGTCATCAAACTGCATGTGGATGTCTATGTCCATGGGGCGACACTCTTCTAGATTGGCCTCATTGGTTTGTACCGATGAGGCTATAGCTATGTTCTTCCCTTTCGCGTGTTGTTTTTATTTATGCGGATCTTGGATTTCTTCATCTTTCAGTCGCTGGTTTAAGATCTCATAAGAGTTTTTGGTTTGAATTCCAAGCCTGGGATCAGGGTGTTGTTTCTTTGTAGGGTTTTTCCTTCTGCTTATGACCGTGGTTAATCCATACTTTTGCTTGGCCTCGTTGGCTTTGGTTTCCTGGATATTCAGTGGACAATCCCTAAAGAGTTGGCCATGTTCATGACACTTCCTGCAGCAGAATGGAATGTGTTCATAATCCAACGTTTGTTGTCAGTCCTCCTCTTGATATTCCATAGTGACAAATCTAGGAAGATCTTTTGAGATGTCCATGTAAACACAGATTCGGGCATATGAGGTGTATTTCCTTTGCCTTGTGGCCTCTGATGCTTTGCCATAGTGCCCCACTGTGTTTCCTATTCCCATGAGGATTTCCTCCAACCAAAAATCCTTGGGAAAAGCATAAAGTTGAATCCAGACTCAAGCCATTGTGAAATCTTCCTTTTCCGGGATCAATATTTCCATTCAGAAGCGTAGGAAAAGCCCAGTCGAGTTGTAGAAGTATGGTCCATTTTCAAAGATTTTGTCCTTATCTTCCAGGTTATGCAGGATGATTGTGAAAAAGCCTTTGGATCTTAGCTGGACCTCGTAATCTCCTTTAGGGTTCCACCAGTGTTTGATCCAGCCAGTTAAGTCATGTTATGAAGGCCATAATCCCAGGAACTTTCCTATGAGGGCATGCTCTTTCATGAACTGCATTTGTTCGCCTACCCTTTTTGAGCTGATGCGATATTTTAGGGGTTTCTCCGTTTCCAAGATGCATTTTCCCAGCTCCCATCCACGAGGTGATTTTGGATGGGATTTTCCCGCTTCCACATCCATCTCTTTTCGAAGCCCTTATTCTCTGGCTAGGAGTTAGTCTCATAGTTGCGGTGGCGGCTCGAAAGAGTGACGCTTCACTCTTGTGTCAGCTCTATCATTGGCGGTCACGTTACTGTATGAGGGGGGTTGCCCCCCCTCCGCCAGACTCATTCTGATTGATTAGACATTGGGTCTGCCTATTAGAGATCATATCAGACAAAAGGTATTGTGGTAGAGATTCCAGGTCATGCACAGATGAGTAGTGGAGGCGTTGCAGAGCGCTAAGGTTTCATTTGCCCCCATTTCAATTCAACAAAACAATATTAATTTGTATTCAAAATAACATTAAATTCTATTAATTTCATTTAAAATAAGTATTTTATAAAGCTTCTCATCATAATTAACATTAACATGCATAATATACTTTCGATAGATGGTTTAACCTAATGAAATAATCCTTGGAAATATCAAGTCCTTATACAACTAACATCATATTTTATAATAGAATGGATAATCAATTCTAATGTGGATTCTTTTAACTAATTAATATTTTTTATCAATATTAATTAATTTCAATCACAATCCATTTTAATTTAAAAGTTTTATTGATAGTCACAACTCATTTTGATTTTGAAATTTGGTCTGTAATAACCTTGTTTACATTTTCATATTACTAATGAAATTATGTTTGTAATTATAAATAATGAGTATTTGATATAGAGCACTCAGATCACCTTCTATCTATCTAAATTTCGTGGATGAAGAATTTCTAAAATTCTAATTTGCATTGTTCAAATTATAGTTTTGAATATTTGGATGGATTCAAAACCTCCAAATCAATTGAAAATCATAGTTTTGCATTCCCACTAAATTTCGATCTAATTAAGAAAGAAAGAGTGTCAAAATAAAAGAAAGATATGATAGACCCATTGTTGGTTTACCAATTTATTAAGTCTTATTTGTTATAAAGTCTTATTTGTTCACCAAATCTATAATGAAATATAAACACGAATTGAATCATATTAATTTGATATAACCACTTTATTTTATAAAAATGAAATGATTGTTAATTTTTCCAAAATACAATTATAAAGAAATTCATGAAATTACAACTTATTATTTTAGAAATTTCATTTTAACATAAATTGTTTATTTAATATGAAGGATTGATATTAACTAGCACAACCACAATTATGTGGCTGATAAACAATTATGTGGCTGATAAATGCTAAAAGGTATAATTTATCTATAAACTCTACATAAACTCTAATTAAAATTTGTAAACTTTAATTAGAATTTGTAAATGAAATCTTTTATGGATCTTCATTTTGATTATATTAATATAAGCCTAACCTTATTCCTCTTATCACATTAATTGAATAAAAATACTTTAAATGTTTGTGGTGAAATCTTTTGTTGTGCCCATCTCCAATTCAGTGTAACTAGGTCAATTAACATGGAAATTTATATAAAGTACATATATTATTCCCAACTAGTTTTGAGCAGTAATACTTAAACTATTCCAGATGACAAAAAATAATAATCCATTAACTATCTGTTTGCTTGATTAATATCATATCCGAGATGTAGAAATGGACACATAACTTACACTTCTCCATAGATCGGAATGCCGGATTATCACCATTATTACCCACTTATGTGATGGCACTCGCATAGGGTCTCGTTTTCAAATTCCTTCCTGTGGAAGCTGCAATGGCAATTGCAAGCTACACACTTCATGGCTGCAGCCAATCTCTTATCTACGCTAGCCATAAATTCTGCACAACCATCCACCACGTAGCCCCCAATTATGCACAACCATCCACCGCGTAGCCCCCATTAATTGTCCAACGCATGGAGCTCCGTTATTAACCCAGTAACGGAAACTTATAACGGCGAACACAGGGGTCGTTTTGAACAATATACAATTACAAGGAACGTATTGGCACAATGAAATGCTCGGACAACTGGAATTTGATGATCAAATATGAAATTCATGGATAATTGGAAAATGAAACGTGTTTACCGTCTGAAAATGAAACAAGCGGATAGTTGAGGAAAGTCAGAAATGAAACGTTCAGAAAATGAAAACCATTTACAGTTGAGCAAATCCAAACGTGGTAATCCCAAAGGTTAATCATCTAAACGTGGCAATCATTTAATGATACAGTAATTTCTTAATATGATTAGGTAAATGTTAAAAAGTAAACAGGTTAACTGATGCATTCAAAAATACAAGGAAGTTATAAAGAGTAAATCACATACATTGATTTGGGAGGACGGCTAAGAATATGCCAGCATCTTCAATTGTTAACCATCAGATTAAAATTTTAGATTAAAAGGGTGATTAATTGTGCCCATTGTCAATAGGTATATGCCTTTCGGCGTAAAGATACATTAATCCACAAATTCATATTAGTAGTCCACTATCCCACAAATTTAATTGAGGGTGAATATTTAGTTATTAAATTTAAATGTAATTTTTTAAAAATATTTTATGATTGATATGTCAATATATATAAAAAAATCCATAATGTAAAATATGAGAGAATAACATCAAGACATGGTGAAATACAACCATTCCATTTTCTAGAGAATGTATTTATATAAATTTTGTTGAAATAATAAAACATTTTATTTTAGTTATATATTTTATTGTATATCATCTCATTAATTTCAAGCATATAGAAGATGTAAAATTTTAAACATGAAGAAACACCTAGAAGAGTTAATTTTCAAGTGTAAATCATATATTATGGATGAATCACTTTATATTATTAAAATGAAATGATTGTCATTTATTTCTATATATTTAAATAGTCTAATGGATTAAAAAAGTAAAAGTTAAAAATATAGTATTTAACTAAGGGGTTTGATACACCAATTTGGTTTTTGACTTGGTCATGACTTTAAAAACAACTTATTATTATTATTATTATTATTATTATTATTATTATTATTATTTGATATAGTTAACATTGAGTTTGCTTTGTCTTGATATCAATGATGTGTTTGGTTCACAAAATAATATTGAAAAATGTGTTTGTTTTTATTTTTGTAAGTAAGACTTTCTCTTCAAATATACAATATACACATAATTTTCTAACAAACAAAACCAAAAATAAGCATGAGTGAGTGCATGCCCATGCAAGGAAACCATGCTAAGTTTTAGAGTTAAACTTAACATATGAAAAGGACAAGTTTTAGATTTGTACTTAACATATGAAATGTTTTGGAGAATATGAATAACTAACTAACTAGATAATCATACCAGAGATATCTAATTGTCCAACATAGAGAAAAATCATGCAAAACCTAATTATAAAAACATGAAATGAAATTAACCATTAGAAGGGGGCACATGGGGAGCCATGGGGCCAGAGTTGTCCATGGGTCCTACGACCAGAGAATATCTTATATGCAACCGACCACTTGAAGGAAATCGAAAAGATCCACCATGGTGTTTGACGAGCCATTGAACCGTTGTCATGAGAAAATTAATCTTCTCCTCGAGAGACTCCATCATTTTCTTGAGATACTTGAAGTTCTAGTCTTTAGGAAGCATGCCCATAGCCACCATAATCTTGGTATGCTAGTATATTTCCAACGATCTAAAAAACTTAGAATTCCTAGTTCTAGTGCATCCTAGGTCAGGAATGGTGTCACTCGTTTGTTCTTCCACTCCCTCAACCTCCTTATAAGCTCTAACCATTATTACTTATTCCTCAATTGATGGCATGGTGTCACAATCCTCTTGTGAGACAAATTGAGGATGAAAATCCATAGCCTCAATAACATCCTTCGTTGTGCACATCTGGCTAGTAGGGGAGCGCCTGAAGTTTCTACCATGAGGAGCCATGGAATAATTAACTTCCAGGGAATCTAAATAATCACAACATAATGACCATTCATGATGAATGGAGTGGGCAGAATTGCAGAGAATATGAAGAGTTTTCATGATTATCAAGAGATGACTCGACGAGAGAAGTTAAGGTAGAACAAAGAAGTGAGGTGATCTTGGTGTCGTGCTATGAATGAGCAAGGAAGAGTTGCAATGAACAACCTATAGAGAAGAACAATGACGTTGTGAAGAGCATGCAGAGGCATTGCACATGAAGGATGAAGTTGGTGCATAGAGAATATAAATATATGCAGAACAAAGAAGAGGGGGGTTCTGTTGTTGAGAGTTATTTATGCAGGTAAAAGCAGGCGGTGTGTAGCAGATAAAATTCACAGAAGAGGCATAGTACATAGAACATAAATGTGTATCTTAGAGAGGAAGAGGAAGTCGATTTGTGTGTGCATAGATAGAGAAGAAGAACATAAATATCAAAGAAGAATGCGAGCAAGAAGACACTGATGTAGACATAGCATAGTAGTGCAACAGAACAATTATTAGACTGGTAAGCTATTGCTAAACATTGTATCACTGTAATAATTTTTAGTAATGAAGTTTTTATATTTCAGGGTGGTAGGGAGGTGCTAGGGAGGATTTATTCCTTAGAGTTTCAAGTGGGTGCTTGAACACGGGGAATTGTATTTTCCATCTAATTGCAGCCAAAAAAACCAGGGTGGTAGGGTGGTGTAAGGGAGAACTATTGTTCTTTGTTATACAAGTTGGTGCCCATGCTTCCATCCAGTTGGTACTGGAACACTCACGGAGTTGGTGCTTGCTTCTAGTGAGTGCTAGAGAAACCAAAGAGATGGTGCTCTCAACAATTTGTAGCTTGCAAAACAGAGGTGGCAGCCTCACAATGAGTTGGAGCTCATAAGTATGATAATGTACAGAATATAAAGATTACTTATCATATTAATAAGAAGAGGTTTTTCCATTTATGGGTTTCCTTAGGAAATATTTGTCTCTGTATATTTGATGTGTGTGATTGATGTTGAATATTCTATTTCTTACCTCCGTGTATTATTGTGATTTTCATTGAGTGATTTGTAAGTAATTTAAAATAAGCATAATTGTTTAAGCACAGTAACAATTGATTCACCCCAACTCTCAGTTGTCCAACAATTGGTATCAGAGATATTTCCCTTTATTTAAGGGTAAATCCTAGAATTTAAACATGACAATTCATGGAGGAATTTCTACCGATAAGGCACCCCTGTTCAATGGAACAAACTTTGGCTTCTGTAAAGTTAGGATGAGAATCTACATAATGGATTTAGGTGAAGATGTCTGGGATGTGGTAGAAACTGGTTATGTAAAGCCGGTTGTATTAGCTTCCAAGTTTGACAATATAGAATTCATATCCAACACTAAGAATATGGATGCCATTCTGAGTGGGATTGCAGAAGCAGAATTTGTAAAAGTTATGCACTTAGAAACTACCAAAGCAATGTGGGACAAACTCATTAGCAACTATGAAGGTAATGAGAAGGTAAAGGATGTCGAGCTTCAAACCTAAATATTACAGTTTCAACAACTAAAGATGAATGAGGATGAAATAGTTAATAAATTATTCTTAAGAGTTGATGAGCTTGTGAATTCCATGAAAGGTCTTGGTTAGAAGATTGAAGACGTATTATTAGTTCAGAAGATCTTAGGTCTTTTCCTGATAGATTCAATCCAAAAAAATTTGCAATATAAGAACTGAATGATATTAAGACTCAGTCTATTGATCAACTCCTAGGAACTCTAAATGATTATGAAATGAGGATTAGTAAAGATAAATCGACCACTATAGAAGCATCATTTAAAGAAGACAAGAATGAGGATCCTGAGCCTCATGAAATTGAAGAAATATTTGTGACAAGACTAAAGAAAGGATCAGGAAAGTACCAAGGCAAGTTACACTTCAAATGTTTTAACTGTGTAAATATAGGTCAATTTGAATCTAAGTGTCCACACAAGTAGAAGGGTCAGAACTTTGAAGGTGAAGAGAAGTACAAATCCAAAAAAAATTGTAAAAATAAAATTTTATGTGTAAACAATGATGACTCTTCAAAAGACACAAATAGTGACTCCTCCTGTGAAGATAAGATAAATGACTTTGTGTTTATGGCCAAATAGGATTATGATAATAAAATCATAGGAAGTTATGTTAATGATCAAGAAGTTGTGGTTGATATGGAAGCCAAACTAATTAGTCCTTTAGAAGAGATTGTCAGACTCAGACTCGAGAAGAGAAAACAAAAACAATTGTTGGTGCATTTTGAAAAGAATGGTAAAGAACCAAGTGAAGAATTTTTTTTTCTAAAAGTGGAATTAGAAGAGGCAAAAAAAATAGGATACATTCTGAAAAAATGGTTATCAGAGAAGAAGATAAGATGTGAGGCCTTGGAGGAAGAGGTAGTAAAAACCAAAAAAGAGTTGGAGAAGTTTCAAGCCTTGTATCACCATAAATTGTCAAGTATCAAAGCCTCAAAAGCATTAGCCACCATTATAAATCAGCAAAGGAGTCCAAAGTTGAAAATTGGTTTGAGTTATGAAGAGGGATCAAGTAGTGGTCAGCTAAGCAACAAAGAATCTGTCAAGGTCGTCAAATCCACAACCAATGACAACAAAAAACCTGTAGAAACAAAGGAAGATAATGAGCCGTCAAGGAGGAGTAAAGAGAAAGGTTCCAGAGCTGAACCTATAGATCAAATAAATAATACACCCTCTTCTCAATGAAATCATCAGCATGGAAGAAATCAACATGCTCAAAGAAGACAATAATTTTCCAGGTACAAAGATTTTTTCTATTGATATTGTTTCTAGTGTTCTAACTTTGGCCACAAAGCTGTAATTGTTCCTTAAGATTTAGAAATAAGCAATCAAGACACCCAAGGAATAAATATCTTCCACAACAAAGAATGAGACAGCAAAGTAAAAAATCGACACAGATTGCAAATGGTCAAATTAAGTTTAGATACATGCAACTGAGGAGGTCAAGAAACAATGAATAGTCAATGAGTATACATCGTTGTAACAATCACTTTGACATATTGAACAGTGAGCTTGAATTTTATAACTCTCATAACTTCAGACACAAATCTACAACTTTCCATCTGAATAATTACAAAGGAGATCCAAGGATAAAACTCTTAGCTAGAAAGGCTAGCACATGGAAAAAGAAAGATAGTGAAAAATGTGATCTAATACTTTTAACTCAAAAACAAAAGGACTCCTAGAATATAGACACTGAATGTTCCAAGCACGGGACTGGAGAGAAGGATAAGCTTCTGCCTATAAGGAAAAACAAAATAGGAAATGTTATCTTTGAAAATGATGAACGAGGTAAGATAAAGGGTAAAGGGATGGTGAGGCTGAGTAATGGAAAAAGAAAATCTCAGGATGTTTTACTTGTAAATGATCTAAAACATAATTTGCTCAGTATGAGTCAAATGTGTGATAGAGGTTGTGAAGAGGTGTTCACATCCAAATATTGTAAGGTAAAAAA
>SNQJ01S0048818.1:68099-112182 GCA_010110895.2 Picea sitchensis
ATGTTCTCCTCAACTTCTTAAGCATCTTCAAATTATCTTTTTAAGGATGAACATTTTATTTCTCTCGAGAGAAGGGAAAGTTATGGATACTAAGACATAACATAGAACACCATGGAAGCATACTTTGTAGGTCGGATATCCAAGGGCATGTCATGATAAATGTTGTAGAACCTTCTGTTAAATACGGACAAAGCTTTATTATCCTCTCTTCTCATAGCAGTGAACTCATGCAAGTACTGATCAAATGATTTTCTCTTTCCCCTGTATTTTAAAAAGGTTTCATATATTTCATCCCATGAACCAATGGAAGAAACTTCCATATTCTTGAACCACAAGGCAACATCTCCAATCAAATATTTAGAGAAAATCCTCATGACAATATCTTCTTTGAAGATTTCTAGATTGTCGATGAAGTCTTGAAAGGCTGACATATGCTCTTCTCCTACAGTGTTATCTTTTCCAGCAAAAGTTGGTAGGTAGTCTACAAATATGGGAGGGTAAGGATGAAGAAAGGATGGTAGCTATAGAGGTCCAAACATCTTTTCCATAATCTTAAACTAGAATTTAGTGGGTTGTTGAACACTAGAAGGTTGTTGGTAAAGGTCAGAAGAGAGGGTAGCCTGAACTGAATCAATTTTATTATTTTCAAAAGGACAATAATCATTTGGTGCATGTTGAATTTCAACATGCTGGTTATTAACAGCAGAGGGAGTGGTAGTAGGTAATAAATCATCTTTGAAATCTGCAGAAGGGAGAGAATCATAAGGTTCAGACTAATTAAAAAATTGTATATGAACCTCATCTTCTTTAGGTGTTTGAAGTGGATGGATATCCTTAACATCAATGACATGGGAATGAGGTAAATATACTTATTTGAAAACGGAATATGAAAGAGTAGGTTGGTGGTATTTAGAGTATACAAATCAGAATATGATTCTCCTAATGTGTGTAGGGAAATTCAACAAAGAATGTTGGACAAAGAGCACAAGTTCAAGAAAGAAATTCAGAACTTGATACATGAACTTGCCTTTTCCTTCCATTTCTATCCAATCTTGTTACCATAGTGGAGTCTTCCAATAGGTTTATCGTCATGGAGTCGTCAAGTAGAAAATATGCAGTCCTCTAGGTGCCCAACTTCAGTCTACCATCTAAAGATGGAACTGTACTTTTCATTCTACCCAGGGAGATATTCAACATCCTCAAATAGCCTCCCCGGAAATGGAGCCAAAAATGTTAGCACTGAGAATCACACTTAGACTGATGTAAGTGTAAGCCTAGTACCCATCAGAATGTTTAGAGTTGTATGAGTTATTATTTTTTTTAAAAAGGATCAAACTGATAAGGTTCAAAGCCTCATCTAATGAGCAAAATTCCAAAGACTATATTCCAACAAAAACGACTATCATAATCTCCAACCAATACATATTTGAAAGTTGGATAGAAGAAAATGTAGGAAAACATCAATATGAATAGTCAATTTCACATCAGGCTTGATTGACACATTCATATGGCTGAAATTTCATTAATTAGAATCCTTCTAATCAAGAAATAAATATTTGCTCCAAGAAGATATGCTTCACAAAATACATAGTAAATCATCCACTACATAAATCTGTTAACAAATATGTTGATAAATCCTTTATCAATCAATATTCCATTAGAGAAATAATACAAAGAGAAGAGCACAAGTTGATCTTTGACTACACAAGAATCCTCCATCAATATATACAGAGTCTGGGAATTTAAAAAATAGTAACAGTCTTTTTCCTATCATTCCAACCCCTTATCCAAGAGATATATCCTTCCTTCAATAAAAAATAGCATCCAAATAACCTTAGCAGGTCAAATCCCATCTCCTCCATTGGATTCTAAGCCTTGGATATATGTGGCAACAATCAAAGAGACAAAAATCCAACAAATTGCTAATTTATAGGAATTTGTTGGAAGTCATTAATAAATTTATAATGTCTCAACAAAGTGGAGTTTAAAACATAGATGTGTGCTTAAGGTTAAGGTTTAGTGAAACTATCGCAGACTTGCGACCTTCTATTTCTACGCTCTTTGATCGCTTCGTTGTTCCACCCTTTTTCCTCTCTCCACGTGTCTCCCCAGATCTCCACTATCTGTCGACACGTAATCCCCGAGATCGATAGATATCATTAAATCTGCCTCCTTCCGAATTAACTGACCCGTTGAAACATTCTCTCAATCCAACGGTCAAGACTCTCCTTTCGTAAATCATGATTTTTGCAACTTGCGACCTCTAGGTTAACACTTCCTTCATATTTTTGACTTATAAAATGCAGATAATTTTGGAGTGCCCAAATCTGACGGCTCACGTTTCTCTGGAACTAACGGTCCAGATCCTCCCATCGTGTATCAGGGTTTCGCGACTTGCAACCTCCAGGTTAACACTTCCTCCATATCCCCAACTTCTGAAATGCCGATAATTTCGGAGTGCCCCAAATCCAACGCCTYGCGTTCCTCAAGATCGAACAGTCTAGATMTTTTCATCATGTATTAGGGTTTCACGACTTACGAACTCCAAGTTAACACTTCCTCCATATCCCCGACTTCCAAAATATCGATAATTTCGGAGTGCTCAAATCCAACGGCTCACAACCTTCCACARCTCAACGACTGTGATTAAATCGTGATTTCGCATATCACGAACCCTCATGACTCTGCCCTTTGACATTTCCACTCTATGAATCACCGAAATACTAATCTCTTGCCACATGTCCCCTCGACGGATGGTCTCGATGATTTAAGGATTTCACATTTCAGGATTTCACAGATTTTCACATCGTTGCTTCCAAATCTTATGGTTGGCAAAATACTGACATTTCCTTGCGACTAACGAGGGTGTTACTTCTTTGGGATCTAACATCTTGAAAGATTTTGTCTTTATCTAAATGGATATTAACCCTTGATCCTTCTATGACTTCCTCAAATTTCTACGCTCCACCTCTAGACGCTTCAACTCTTCCAGACTTAGAAAATTTTCTAAGTGTTTCCTCTTGAGACTTAAAACTAGTACTCCTCCTGAGCTTTATTTCGTCTTCTTCCCTAACTTGGGAGATTCCAAATGATTCAAAGGCTACGCCTTCCAATTTTCTCTTGCGAGAATTTAAATTTAGGTCTCATATGTGTTTCTAAAAGCATCATCTCTCCTGAGCTTTCATCAACGAAACCTGACTTTGGCCCTGCACACACTTGCACTTTGTGTGAAGCTTCGCACTATCTCTCCTAAACTTCCGACTATCGAAAGACTCTTGACCTTGACCTTCTTGCAACGCCACTATATCTAATGAACCAGACCACTCCTTGATCCAACGACTTAGATCAAATCATGAATGCGGGTTTCGCGGGTTTTCCAGAACTCTTACCTCTCATTCTCCGAGTTGCAAACTCCCGATGAGACTATATCTTCCTCTGTTCAATGGCTCAGATCAAATCGTAAACTCGGGTTTCGCGATTTTCCATAAATCATACCTTTGGTTGTCCGAGTTGCAAATTCACGATGAGACTAGATATATGACCCACGATCTTCCTCCGTTTGATGGCTCATATAAAATCATGAACTAAGGTTTCGTGAGTTTCTAGAACTCAGGTCTAGTGACACCTCAAGTCAAACCAATTGACATTAATATTACAATTTTATTTTTTTATTATTAAGGGACCAGATTCAAAGGTTTTAACTTTTTTGAACTCCATCTTGTGACAAATTAAATTTCTCAACTTATTTGCAAGACTTTAACCTTCATAGTCTTTAGATTGAGGATAGTGTCTTGCACAAAAAGGTACTCGGGTTCCAACTTGCAGTGTTAAAACCTATACTATATTGAAAATGATACGGATCTACCCTAGAACACTATCATCATGGTAGTTTTTATACCAAGCTCGTATAAACAACTAGTTAAAATTATCTTCAATCCTTAAAGAAAATGATAGAGGAAAAACCCCTACTAGAGACGATTTCCCTAAATAGTAGTTAGGAAAGTAACTGTTAAGTAGAGTTTGAAGACTGATTTAAATAATGGACCGACTCTGTAATAGATTTATGTATTTAAAACCCTAGAAAATTGCTCTTGAGGTTAAAAAGAAGAGAACTATAACCCTTTGTTTATAATTAACACATTCGACTAACGAGGAAATTACTTGCAATAATTGAGACATAACTCTCTATGTAAAATATATTCAAATAGCTCAAAACATTCATATAGGTAACAACACATGTACACATATGTATATTTCAATTATGATATTCTCTCAAAATTTCGTTTGGTAATTGTATAATTTAAACATTCATAATATTAACCACATATAGATCTCATAATTGTTATTCTATTGTAAACCCTTGATTATATCACCAGAATAGGAAAACTTTCACATTTTCATCAACAACAATACACAAAGTAGTTTCCTGAACTCTACTCAAGAAATTTCCATACACTTATCAACAATTCGTACATACAACAGTCTTTCCTAGCTCTACTCAATGCATAAATTTAACTGTAAAGGATTATTCAATAATTCATTTCCTTCTACCTAACAAGTGGATGTATTCTATTAGTCATTCATCAATAGAAAATTTAACCAGAACTATGTAAACACATTCTATCAATTATTAATCAATAGAACGACCAATCTAGGAAAAGTAGAATAACATATCTGAACAAATTGTTGGGACAAAAAATGGAACAACCAAGTTCCACCCAACAGTAGAACAAAACAGACAGACTACTTGTTTAATTCACCCCCTAGCCTGACCATGAATCCATGAGGGAAAATTTTGAAACTCCTCTTCTTTATATTCCTCTTTCATATCCAATTCTCCTTGCCTCACACTCAGAAAATAGTGTTCATAACAACAAGTGACGTTTTCTTCAGATCGGAAGTTCTTCTTGCCTCACACTCATAATTAGTGCTCATAACAACAAGCTCATCCTTCCCCAACATACTTGGCAGCGTCATGTCTCCTCTCATATGCTATTTATGCAAAAGCATGTTGTGCCTAGGTCTTTTCCCCTTGGGAATTTTCACAGTTTTACAAATCCCTGATTTTCAGGTGCTGCCAATGGCCAAATTCTTGATTTTCCACTTGTAAAATTCAGCCTTGAGGTAGTTCAAGCATGTTCCCCTCTCATGGACTTATGGTCAGTTGATTTCAAACTGGCTATTCCATTTGTCTCTCAGCAATAAATATAAAAAAATTATTTGTCTCTTACAAGTGTCATAGTCAAAGAGTTAGCTCGAAAAATCAAATCTTTGCCCAATTAGTCACAATAATTAATTACAATTAACTAAATTCTCAAATTTGTAATTTCCATAAATGGAAATAATTTTCCAAATTGGAATTTGCCAAAAACGAAAATAAATTCCTAAGTATTTTCAGACTTAAATAATAATTTATTTTGGGGGATATTACATTAATAAAAAAAATTATGTGCAATGGAGTCGTTACCAAGTAAGAATCTACTCAGCGTCCAGTCACAATATGATAATATGTCACATGTCATAGTATAATCAGTTTCCATGTGTCACAGTGCAATTGGTTAAATATGGTGCCACATGTCATGATGCGGTTGGGGAATAAAAACTTAGGAAAAATAGTTAGTTGTAGGGGAATGGGGAGAAGGCCGAGAGAGATTGGAGTTAATGCAAATTGGGGTGAGAGGAATTTGGGGTAAGGGAGGATGTGGGGTGAGGGTGAAGGGTGAGTCATTATGGACAGCAAGAAGGGATGAAATAAGACTAAGGGAAGTATGGAAGGGGGAACATGTGATGACACAAGAAATATGGAAGTATGGGTATGAAAATAATAAATATGGAGACAAGAAATATGGAAATAAAACTAAGTAGGGAATGGAAGAACCAAGAAAATAAATGTAAGAATGGAGAAAATAAGTGTAAGTCGGGTTCCAAGAAAATGAATGTGGTTAAGAGAATATAATCATGCCTTCGAGAATACTATCACGGTTCCAAACAGATTCCACAATGATGTATGAGACGTAAAGGGATGGGTTTGTCGATGAACAACAGTACATGAATTAACTTAAAACAATAAGTTTAAAAATATAAAAATTATATTATATTATTTGTTTTTATAATGTTTTCAAATAGAAATGTAGGAAGAAGACTTGAGATTATTTATGAAAATGATTGTTAAACAATTATTTAAATAGAAGTTTCAATGGTTGTACTAGTAGGAAAAAGTGAAATAGTGGTAAATAAGCAGTGAACAAATAAACAAAGTAAGAATTCTCATTTTTTAATTTGTTACACATAATGAGTAGTAAAAGATGAATAATTGTGGTTGCAAAGGTAAAAAGAAAATAAATAAAAGAACATATTGGATGGTACAAATATAGTTTCTGTTGGTGTGATTTTAATGGGTGGAAGCTTCCTCTCATTCAACACAAAAGATTACAAAAGACTCGCACTAGCTGAAGTTGTTGTGGCAATTGGGACCAGAGGTTCAGTGCAAAGGCCTTGAGAAAGCATATATGGAAGAAAAAAAGGAGAGGCTCTCCCTACACGATAAACTACCAAATAGAAAGCATGGTTGATGTTGGTACTCCAACTACACAATAGAAAACATGGTTGATGTTGGTGCTCCAACAACTGAACATACATTGGAAAAGATAAGATAAGAAAATTTTATTAATTTCCAACTAATAACCACAAAAGTAGGTCAAAGGGATTGCCAAGTAGAAGGATTTCAATACAATGTAGGAGTACCAAAAATTATCCTATAAAAGGAGAGATGTAAAAAGTAAAGTGCAACAAAGTAGAGTACTAAAAAGTGAGATCTACTCTGAATCATTAAAAACCCTCGGCCTTGAGTTTAGATACATGCAGTGATGATGGGGTGTACTGTAGGAGAAGAAGATCCAAGGACAAGAGGAACCAGAAGAAAGAAAATAGATATGTCATGGAATGGATCCATCTCTCCTACCATCCGAGGTTGAATGAAGGAAGTTGAGTATAGTGAGTTGTCCTGACCTAGTATAGGTAGTGCACAGAATAGGTCTAGGGGATCTCATCCATATTCTCGGAGGGGATATGGTTTTTCTATGTCACCGAAATATGGTGAGATGAGGGAAGGTTCCACTAGTATACATTGATTTGTAGTCTGGGGCTACGTTGGTGTCTGTCTCTTAGTGCCCATTCCTAAGGGTAGCACTGAGAAGAAGGAGGTGATCCACATAATAGGGTTTGGTCTCATAGGAGGCTTAAGAGTATGGGATCAGAGCTCTAGGGCCTCTTTTATGTATAAGGCTAAAACCTGCTTATTCATGTACCTAAAGAAATTTGTGAGGGTCTGAGTCCCCCTGAATAAGCAATGAAATTAACCCCTGATCTCATAGTAGATGGGCCACTGGAAGAAAAAGTGCCACCATATCTCTGATCCATAAAGAACATTGGATCAGATAAGGGATTCCATGAGATACATATTCGATGAGACGTCGAGGAAATGGTGGTGGAAACACTATCTCTCGAGAAGGGATAAATACCCATAACCCTTAGCAATTTGAGGTTGGTCGCAAACTAAAATGAGGTCTTAAAAATTGTACTCCCAACTATGTCTATGCTTTGGTGATCTCAATCTCCACCACTCTAAAGCAGAAGTGAAGGTCTATATACTTATCTGACATGTTGAAGGTCATAACCTTGGTTTTACCCAAGTTGACCGTCAACTATCGAAGGTCGCAAAAGAGAGCTACGACATCTGGTTGTCTTTATAATCCCACTGGAGACGAGGCTAGGAGGATTACATATTCGGAAAAAAGAAAGATGGATATCAAAAACTGGTGGAGAAGACCATTTTCATTGTCCTAGATAGTTTTGTGGAGAAAGGTCTCTATATCATCAATATAAATCCCAAATAATGTGGGGGACAAGGGGCAGCCATGTTTAACTATGATGGTACTCTTGATGTGACATCCAATGAACTATGCGAAGGAAATCAAGAACCAACTCATAGAGGCGCATGATGGTGGTTAGTAAGTTATGGGAGATACCAATGTCTCTAATCCTCTAGAATAGGACTTCTCTTGGGCGGAAGTAGAAATCCTTTCGAAAATCTACAAAATAGTAGTATACTTTCGAAGAACAATGTCGTGCCTCCTCAATGATGTCCTGGAGGGTAAATATGTGATCAATGGTCTAATGAGTGGGTTGAAATCCTTTCTTCCCTTAGATCTGAGGTTTCTACTCTCAAGCTCACTAGAGAGATTCCTATGGAGAACCGTAACATATATCTTCAAGAATGTATGGACCACCATGATCATCTTGTAATTGATGGGGTTTGAGCTATGGCCCAATTTGTATATCCGGTGAATGATGGGATGCGACCAAGCTAAATAAAAACTTGTACAAAACACATGGTTGAAGAGATCAAGCAAGTGATAAAAAAAAACATGAATAGCATGCTTAAAGAACTTTCCCTGAAAACCTTCATCATTTTTTATTTTAGTTTTGTTCATTACCCAAATGACCTCTCTAATGTCCCTATCTGGAAATAAGAAGCATGATGAGGGTGAATATTTAACATGAATCTATGCTTATTTAGGATTATCATAGAGAGTGGATGTGTGGGAAAACATGGAGTCAGAGTCAAGGTCGGATGGGATAGGGGAGTGGCGGGGGAGGATGGTGTTAGCGTCAGAAGTCACTCCTGGATTACAGCAGGAGCAGAGCCCGACGCCCATCAGTTTTTATGTACGATAGTTTTAATGGGTGATCAAATGGGTAGAGACTCGGGAAGATATCAATCAAACTCAGTGACTGGGTCCGACATGCGAGGAACAAAGGAGGTCTTGATCTAACTTCAGTCAGTGGGTTGATTTGAAAATGAGCAAGTTGAAGACTTGGTGAGAGGAGTGGACAAACTACCTCAGGCAATAGGCCTTTCAGTAATTTGTAGAAGAAAAACTCTGAATGCAAGATCCTCTGGTTCAGAGCTTCGAGAAACTAAAAGGGGGGACTTGACTGGATTCTCTAATTCCAAGTCGTTCAGCGCTAAGAAAATAACAGGGACCGATTAGAAACAGTGCAACTATTACAGTGATCAAATCTACATCATCCTCTAACAGTTACAACTCGACTGGATTCTCCAATTCCGAGTTGTTCTAATACATTGTAAACAAAGACGTGAAAGAAACTGACATTCATAAGACAAGAAGTCTCAAGAGTCCACACATAACCAGGAAAACAGTGCTTCATTAAATCTTTGCAACCAGGAGCCTTGCTCAACCATCGATACTTTACAAAATACAAAGACTGAGTTTATATACTCACAGAAATTCACCTAACAGAGGCGTGCCCAGTCATCCAAGGCTTGGTGTCCCTTCAATCAAACTCGTACTGATATCCTTCTTCAAACGCCACTTTAATTGGGCATGGCTCCTGTAAGGGGAGTAGCTGAACCCTTAAAAACTAAGCTAGCGTGTGCAGACCTCCTCTCGCTAGTTGAGAACTTAGCATGACTTCTCTGGAAAAATGGGTACATAGGATCCCCTCGAGTAGACCACTTGCCAGACCCTCCATACTTCACACTTAATGAATGAGGAGAGGTTTCAACCACCCCTTCTTGCCTTCATTTACTCCAAGCACAGACCAGGATCGAGGTCAGGCCCGATGGCAACTGGAGGTCATGACGGGCCTCTCTGTGACTGAAACCCAACGCCTTTGGCCCCTTTTGTGCAGCTCTTTCTTTCCCTAGTTACCACAGGTTGTGACCATGTGTTTACTCTCAAAGGCACTTTCGACGTTCGTGAATAGGAAGGGGTTGATCCCTGCTTCTTGAAATTGCGATGAGAGAAACACCGAGATGGCTTAATCTGGTGCCACGTGTCCCTCTAGATCTGACGGTTCTGAAATCTCCCAACGATGTTGTACCTTGAGCCTTGGAATCACGATGGGAGAAATGGCGAGGAACCTAATCGCACGCCAGGTGTCTCCTGTGGGTGGATGGCTGAGATTGCCCCGACTTTGGGTGCCTTTGGTGCTTTCGGGGTTCGGGGTTTCGAGACATAGGACAACAAGGAACTTTCACCCTTCGAATCCTCGAATTCCGAAACGCCGACGTGACTAGATCTCGCGCCACGCGTCTTCTGGATGGACGGCTGCTATCTTTCCTTGCACATAATATGGGCGCTATACATTGCGCTAACCTCGGCGCAACTTCGTTAACCACGATTTCCCGTCGACCGTCGATCTGCTTTTATAGATGAATCCGGGCCGTTGACAACGTAATTTCGCCCGCTCACTTGATTTTTAGCCTGAAATGGAGCTTTACGTGCTACGCTTGGGCATTCTTCGTGCAACCTGTACCTCTGGATGCTCTCGGGCCCAAGACAAGAATTGTTGCTAACAGATGGTATGCCAAAAGTTTTTAGAGGAGTGATTAATGGAAATGGATAAGTCATATATCCTCTGAGAGACGAAAAGGAATTTATTGCGGCGGAGGAGACAAAAATACGAAGATTTGAGGCGAGGGTAGGAGGGGTGAGCATGGGTGAATGCATGTCAAAGCTAGTGGTGGAGGACCTTGAATTCTTCATCGTACCATCAATTGATAGAGTAGGATTTGTGTTTTTGGGAGGTGGAATTGGATCAAGTGGAGTGAGTGTAAGATTTGAGTGTTACATCCCAAATGGTGGATGAGAGGTAATACTACTTGGTAGAGGGAGAGTTAGGTAAGGAGAACTAGATCTAAGATGGTAGCATCTATCAGAGGTGGGTAGAAAAGTTGTCCAGGTCCCCCTCGTCGATTCAGAATATAGTGTAGGGTGGGCCCTGGGGGTGTGAGGGGAGCGGGGCTCTCAATTCATAGAGATAAGGAGAAAAGAGCATGGTATGCGAGGGGGATGGAGGAAATAAAGAAGTGATGTATAAAGGGGAGTAAGTTATGGCTAGATAGGACATAATCCACAACACTTGCATCCCCTCCATGAGGCTAACACGTGAAGAAGCGAACGTTTGGGAAACCTGGAGCCCGTTCAGAATCAACAACCCTTGAGATTCCCCTAAATGTAGAAGGTACCAACCACAAGTCATGAGAGGCCCTAATGCATCATCATATATTTGCTGAGGTCATATTGATTCTATATCGATCTCATGTATGAAGAGAATGTCACCTAACCAGTGGTGGAAAGGAATCTCGAGGGCTCTCGTGTGGGAATTGAAGTCACCTAGGAGAATCACCCCCCCCATCACCGTGTATTGGATGATACCGACATATAAATAAATAAAGGGGTCATTGTTAGGCCCATTATGAATGGCATATGATGAGGATGTTGGAGGAAAATAACAGACTACAATGTAGATGTCCCTTGGGAGAAGGGAAATACCACGAACCCGAACAAACAAAAACCTCCCAAACTCATTCATGGCTACCAAAGAGACCCTGTTTCGAAGGAATTCTCTAATGAAGAAAGCAACTCCACCTGAACCCCTAACACCCCTCGACCTCTTCGTCTCGTGTCCGCATGCTGAAAACTAATGGTATCTTGTAATGTCTGGAAGATGTTGAACAAGGATCTATGCATCTCGGTAATGAATAGGATGTTTGATGCCCCAAGAGAATCATACAGTGGGCCCATTAATGACCAGAAAGACCCATTTTCATTCCAACAGTTGATGGATATGCATGCATCTTGTCATCTCTCCCAACCGGTTCATCATTTGGATGTCTGAGATCAAGGTACCCATCCAGGTGGGAAAGTGTCTATGATGATTGCTATGAGATTCCTAATGACTACCCATTTCCATACCTAGCATGCAACTTCCACCTACTCCATGGACCATTTGAGCTATGAAACCTATGATAATGTGAGATATTCATCGAGGTAGATCTTACTGGGAAGTGAAAACAACTTTCGCTCAGTTCTCAGAGCCCGAAGTCAATCAGTTGCAGACATAAATCAAATAAAGAGAGTGGAATCAGACCCAATTCACGCTCAATTGAGGGTCACATCCTAAAGATATAGAGTATCCTTAAGGAACGAGGTTCCAATCACAATGGGGTCTACTGATGGAAGAGGTAGACGGATCTCTCTCACTTTGAGATTGAGTTCTTGTGCCCGTCAAGTCTGTTCCTCCATGAGTTGATTTTGTAATACCTCCTCCACTGTTTCTATAGGGGAGGAGGGGATTTCTCTAGTATCTCTAATATCTCTACCTGCGAAGGTATCTCTGCCTATATATTATTATATCCTCTTTAGTATCTCTACCTGCGAAGGTATCTCTGTCTGCAGATGATTATCTATGCTCTAGTATCTCTACCCGCGAAAGTATCTCTGCCCGCGAATGGATAGGAGTATCTTGTTCTAGTATATCTACTCGCGAATGAATAATTATGCTGTGGTATCTCTATCTGTGAAAGTATATTTTCCCGTGTATGAGTTCTCTTCTCGCAAACGGGTCGATCGCGAGCAGGGTCGTGAATAGAGTTGAAACTGGGTCGTAGGAAAACTAGAATAGTAGCACAGAAGGGTCGTGGATAGAGACAGAACTGGGACACGGATGGGGACGGGGACTGGCCACGAACAGAGACGGGGAAGAGATGTGTTCTGGCCACGGATGGGGATGGGGGATTCTCACTAGGAGAGAGACCGAGCACAAAGTTTATCTACATGACCTGCGCACAGAAAGAACAGGGGTCAATGGAGCTACACTAGACCGAGCACAAAGTTTATCTACTTGACCTGCGCACAGAAAGAACGGGGGTCAATGGAGCTACACGCAGAGAGGTCAAGGTTGATCGGCATGCGTGAAAAAAGAGAGAGTCGAGATACATGCAGAAAATAGGATGGTGGTCGAGTTCAAGGAGTGTATGTACGTTGGGGAGTGTGCGCAGGTCGGTTTCGGGAAGAGTATGTAGGTCAGGGAATGACATAGAGAATGCAGTTCTATCCGAGAGTGCTTCATACAAACTAAAACAAACTGAAAATGAAAAACCTCATGGGAGATAAACAAGTGTAAAAGTGATTGTTCACAAGAAAAAATCCATTGGTGATTGTCCACAAGAAAAAATCCATTGGTGGATTGAAAAAAAAAAAAGATTACATGCCTTTGCAAAATAATAAGATTGAGCCAATGTTATAGATTCACAATGTTATAAATTCATGAACATGTATGTATTAATATAATGTTATTTAAATTTTCAATTTGAAATACAAATTAGGTATACATAGATATAAATGCAGAAGATGAAGCAAATAATATGAAATATGTAAAATAATGCAGTTTTATTAATGATTATCTAATCATTTCATAAATATTAACTAATATCAAAATATTTCAAAAGCTCCTAGTTTTTAAAATAGATTCTTAATAACAAAATCTTAACTATTTTTGGTTCCATCATTAATTAGTACTAACTATCTACTCAGTCTTGTTCAACAAAGGAACCTTTTACATTAAATGATTGTCCACTATTGTTTATCTAATTATCATTATTCAAGGAAGATGGAGCCATATATTAATTGATTAATTCCTAAGTAATCTAAACTAGGGGGTTTAGGGTAGGACCCTTACATGTTGTCCCCCTTTCAAAGAAACTTTGTCCTCAAGGCTAGGTGGAAAATTATCGTCTGGTTCCCAAGTGGCATCTTTTAGTTGCATATCCATACACTAGATCAATACTTCTCAAACTGTGCATTAGCATTGGCATAGCTGACACTCTCTAGTAGTTGATACTACTTTGGGTTGTGTTGGGTCCAAGTGGAGCCTTCTTCATCAAGTTCTAGTGGGTCAATTTTCACCCTGATACCACTACGTTCTTCACACATGATACAAGAAATACTATATGAATCTTTTAGTGGGATGAAAGAGCCAATTTATAGGCACAAGAGCCAATTTGTAGGTAACGTTTCCAATGCACTAGATGATCACATAAGTTCTATAGAACTTTGGTGCTATCTTATGGTGGATTTTATTTTTGAGCAAGGTTTGTTTATAGGGTTGAAGGAAAATATAATCTCATTCTACAAAATAACACTCCAAGTGATGTTGGTCATCTTTTTGTTTCATTCTATTTCAAGCCATAAGAAAATTGTCCTTAATTGTGCAAAGAATGGATTCTCTATTGTGAAGTTTGTGATCTAATACATGAACCTTAGAGGTTCCTAGCAAATGGGAAACCATCGATATATTTTTGTAAAACTTCATATGGTGTCATTTTGGTAGATCCATGATAAATTGTTTTGTAACACCATTTTGAAAAGGGTAGCCATTGTGCCCATTGATGCTTCTTTTCTAAAGTGAAAAATCTCAAATCAGTTTCTAGGCCCTCGTATACCACTTATATTTGACAATCAATTTAAGGATGATATGCAATGCTCATGTTCAACTAGGTACATTGAAGTTTAATAAACTCCCACCAATTTTTTTTGGTGAATGTGAGACCATGCTCTCATACAATGGAAGTAGGCATGCCATGTAAATTAAAAATATGATCCATGAATACTTGTCAACTAAAGAAGGTGTAAATGGGTGTGATGAATCCCAAAATGAGAATATTTGTAAAGGTTGTTGATTAGCACCATGGTGACTAATTTTTTACTAGCATTTTGATGACCCGCCATGAAATCCATAGAGATGTCAATCCAAACCATTTTTGGAATCATTGGGGGTTTGAATGCCCTAGCTTTACAAAATTTTGGATGTTGTTTTCATGCTTTCTTAAAATAAGGGGTTCTTAACTCATTCATAGGTTTTATGAAAGTTAGAGTGACCCAGTGTAGTTGATGAATGAAACTCATTTAAGACCAATTGTTTTAATCAATTTTTTACTACATCAATCTACCCTTTATACTTCAATATATCTTTCTACTATGTATAAACTTTAGGATGGTTGGGATATTCTTGAATCCTTTGGATTAGTCAAACTATGTGTTTCTTATAGCTATTCATTGTGGGATTCCTATAACCATTAGGAAAAATCTAAAGACAAGGCAAAGATGGATCCTTCTTTTGTGTGCTTCCTTGATAAAGCATCAACCAACACATTTTTTTAACCTTTCTTATATTATCTCATAATCATACCCAAGCATTTTAGTGACTTACTTATGTTTCTTACGATAATATTTGTTCTAGAATATACTTTACACTATGATGGTTGATCTTGATATGGAAACACCTCCCAATGAGATATGTGTTTAAAGTGTTTACTACATGAAGGATGGCTATCATCTCTTTCTCATTGTTGGATTTTCCTAAATTGAATCACACAACTACTTATGTGTGAATGACAAGGGACACCTTCCTTTCAACAATACCACACTAATCTCTTTGACTGGCATATCATTCCAAGACACTGGTCTTAGAGATATTTGGCATTGTTATGATTGGATTAGAGCATATGGCCCCTTTAAGGTTGAAAAGGGATTCTTTGAAGCCTCACTCTATACAAATTCATTATCTTTTAGAAGAGTTGTTTAGAGAGAAAAATAAACAATTTTTTTAAAAAAATTCCTATGGTAGCCCATAAGTGCTAAGAACCAAGCAACCTCTTTAATATCTTCAGGTAGCTCCAATATTGCATAACTACAACTTTTTGGGGATGTAATTGAACCCCATACAGACTGATAATGTGAACTAAGTATTCAACTTCTAGAACCTTAAAAGTACATTTGGAACAGTTAAGGATTAACTGATGGTCCCACAAGAGCTGCAAGTATTTATCAACACTCTCAATATGGGACTCCCACATTTTGTAAAATCTTTGTTTTTAATCCCTTTGAATTACAATGTGAATGTGAAAATGTGATTTAAGTAGGAAAAAAACCATATTATCAATATGGTTTCGGGCGAAGCTATGTAAATAGAATAATGAATTATTAGTAAAAACACATTGTTTCATATTATACGAGAGGGATGGTAATAATGGGAGCTATGATTCCACAAGAGAGGGGGATAAAGGGGAATCTAAGGGAAAATCCATGTCATTTTCCTAAGTTAATGTTACATTACCATCTAATCCTCCCTTTTTCTTATTAGACACTTGATCATTGAATGCATGTAAGAGGGTTGGTGTGAAAAGTTACTTCACATAGTTATTAAGAGTATGGGTGAAGTGTGAGATTTAAGCATTCCTTTTGGGGAAGAGTGAGAGTCAAGCAAGCATGGTAAAAAAAGGAAATTCGAGTAGGAGAGAGGACAATTTTTTTACAAGCTCATATTTGGGACAACAAGGGAGAGTTTGGTGTTGGAAAAGAACATTATCCATTTTTTGTATGAGAGCATCCATGAAAGGGATGGGTTTATGTTGAACAAGTGGGTTGTGTTCCTGCAAATCGGGTTTTGTGCCTATAAATCAGGTTGTGATCGTGTAGTGTATTTCTTGTAGAGGAAAATTTCTTAAGAGCCTTGAGAAAGTTATTGTGATTTTTCCTAGTAAATTGTGTGCATTGGTTCCCTAGAGGGAAGTGGGAAGGCTCGAGGGACTACGTGCCAAAGAAGCAGGATCCCATTCATTGGGTTGTGCAGGTTGAGAGGAAAAAGGGATTTTCGGTTGCAGAGTGTGTACAGTGGATAGGAAAGAGAGACATACCTCCTTGTGGGCTCATAGCCTCAACTCGAGGGTGGCTTTCCATTGAGAGAAAATGAACAACAGTTCATATGGATAGGAATAATGTCTTTAGTACGCAACTAGTTAATTTATCTATTTAAAGATATTTTTTGTTATCTTTTATTATGTTTATTCATCCGTGTAATATTTATTTGAATGTTTTTTTGTTTTCTAATTAGATGCATTCATGCATTATATATATATATATATATATATATATATATATATATATATCTATATATATATATATATATATATATATATATATTAATTACATGTGAATAAAATCAACATGTTTCTTGTTGTAATTTATTGTGTCAAAGAAAAATAGTAAATGTTATATTGTTAATTGCATGAATAAATCAACATGTTTCTGAATGTTAATTTTATTGTGTCAAAGAAAAATAGTAAATGTTCTTAGAGGGTTGGGTTTGTTACAATTGGTATCATAGCTTATCTTGAAACAACAGGCTTGTAGGGGTATTCTATAATAGAAAGAAAGGTGCTAGTTATGTTTTAGTTGGGGATTGTAGGATCGAGCAAAATCCCTAATTTTTTGGCATATTTCAACCAAAAATCAACATGGGTATGTCAATAATTAGAATACAGACAGTGGGTTTTGGTCCTGGAGGAAAAAATGGTCAAATATATGGACGTTGCATAGACTGTTTGGGGTGAAATTTGAAGTTTTCTCAACAAACGATGAGGGGTCAAAATCTCTATTTGTCTTCATTTATGGTATTTAGATTATTGCGTTTTTTTTGTGTTTCATAGGCCATTATGGTATTTGAAGGGTTGAATTTGGATTAGACGATTGAGTTGGGTATTTTTTTGATGGTCATTGTCAATTTTCACATGCAACTCTTTGTGACTAATTTCATATCTGAAAATTGCTTCCTAGTGATATAATAGTAAAACCCTAGTTGTTATCACTGAATATCTTTACACTGAAATTATTGACTGAAAACATGTGCAGTTGAAACAAAAATATCAAGGATGAATCATCAATACCCATGAGACACAATTGTAGTTCTGTAATCTTGTTATCCTCATAAATCCTAAGAGTAAAACCATCCCTCCCTGTCAATACAATATCACCAAAATATGAGGAAAACGTTGTCCTCCAAAGTCACCAAAACTAAGAAAAACCTTGTTCTCCAATAATTATACAAATCAGAAAAGGCCCTTCTAGTTCTGTGTCATCTTCGATTTCCCAAGAGTATAATCAATCATTGGTTGATGAAGTGATCTTATTGATCCCATATTCGGTCGATACTATTCTCATTTTGGGGGGTGATGCATCTCTTGATCGTGTTGTCTCGCATCCTATTCAACCAGTGGTTGAGGAAGTGTTCATTTCGATGCAATCTTTGATTTATCCCACTCTTCTTTTGGAGAGTGGCTAGTTTAAGAGAGTGATCTTGCTGATACAATGTTTGGTCAATACCGCTCTTCTTTTGGGGAGTGATGCATCTTTTAACCATGTCCTTAAAATTTATATTTTAGTACCTTCTGAACAAGAGGGAATTCCACTCTCTTCGAGTACACCCCCTCCAAGTCCTAGGATGGTTTCCTTTGATTGGAATGATCTTGTGGAGCGTCACCTTCCTTCTTCTACACCTTTTCAAATAACAATTATGGTTTAACCTATGTTGAAAGGTTCTTGTCATTGTATTATAGATGAAGGATCCTCTACAAGTATTTTATCCTCCTCAGCTTGGAAAGATTTGGGTTCTCCCAAGCATGTGTCAGCTACTAGTGATTTGTTGGCTTTCGACAGAAGCCCAAGTGAATTTCTGGGGATTCTTCCTCACTTTCCTATTACATTAGGTGGGAATTGTTTTCTAATTGATCTATTAGTGGTGTCAATCCCTTTAGTTTTTAATATTCTTATTGGGTGTGATTATGTTTATGCTATGAAGGTTGTGGTGTCTACGCTTTTTCGTGTTATGAATTTCCCTCGGAATGGAAGCATTGTCACTATTGATCAAATTTCATATGATAATTACCATCCTAGTTCGATTTCATCTAATGTTTCCCCTTTATATGTTCCTGGTGTTTGATTACACTCTTCCTTGCCATGAGTGAATTATGTGGTGTCTTATCCTTGATGTTTAATTTCTCTTGAGATGAGATTTTTACAGTTATGTTCTCCTTCTCGAGACAAGGTCTTGACAACTAATCAGGTGTTTTATCCAATGGGGGAATGGGAGCCCTTGATTCCCCTTATTGGCCTAAGTGATATGTTGTTTCCTATTGAGTCTCATCTTATTATTTGTGAGCCCTAGAGCCCTAGTATTTATGTGTTTTCGAGCCCCAGTTTCATGGATGTTGAGTTTCCTTCAGATGAGGCTATGGTTGAAGCTATGATTATGGACCATCGACCTCTTCCTAAGCTGAAATATTTAATGGTTGGTTACAAAAAAAACCCTTAGCTTGACCCTGAAAATGGGCTCTATCTGGAGGACTTTTATGCATAAGTCGTAAGGCTATGTGTTTCTCTATACATATTATACCTTTAGGGTTTCTTGTTTTCAATTTTTGTATCCCATAATGCTTGTTTTTATCATAGGTTTCTATATTGGACTTATTAACTTCTAGTAAGTTTTTTTTGCCTTATATACAAGACTTTGGAGACATTTTATTTTGTACATTTTTGTTCCATGTCGGTCTGTTCTGATGGGTATTGATCTTGAAACGAGCATATAGGTTAGTTTTTTCCCCTTCATGTATTTTTTCATTATTTGTTTCTTGTTTTGTTTTTCCTTAGATCGACCCCACTGAGTTGCGACACAGAACCTTCTTTGTTTTTTAGAAGTGTTGTAATTCATGTGGTATATCCTATATTCCATGGGTACCCTATGTTAGAAACCCTTTACATTTTTTTCCCATGCTGCAAGTTTTATATTAGGCTTGGAAGTCCTATTTAGTTTTGTTGTGACTTTGCATTACCTATGGAACTCCCTCTAACGTATGTCGCTACTTATGTCAACACTTTTTATATTCTTTAGAAGGTATTTTGTTTTTTTACTGGCATGTAGAGTAGGGTCATTTTCTCCCACACAATGTATTTATCCATATCATTCACATATCTACCATAGGATCCACCCCATTCATTTTTTATGTCATACCTTCAAATTTCTTTCAACGTGTTGTTTATGAATTGTAGAGCTTACCTCTTCATGGGTGTCCTAGTTAGTACCACACTAAAATTTTTGACACCTATGCTGCAATTGTTCCAGTAGACTCAAAGTTCATGTTTAGTCATGCCATAAATTTTCATTGAAGTTTCATGACTTTCTCTCAATATATTTTTGGATAAATCACCCATGGGCCTTCCAAAATTTTGTTGAGTTGTAAATACATTGCATATTATTCGCTCACGCTTATAGGCCTAATTTTAGCTTCATCTTTCCATCGTTGAACCATTTGCTTATGAATTCCTACTATTTTATAGCCTTGCAATTTATTCCTTTGTGACACGACACCTTAACCATGGACGAAAAATTCCCCTTAGTGTCCTTATCCTGCACATGCTTCCTTGCATTGAGCATTAGGTATGTTCCTTGTGCTTGGGAACTAGTTTTATTTCCCACGACACTCATTTCCTCCACTATTCTATAGCATTATTTTATTCTTTTACGAGATTTCATAACATGAAAAGGACAAAAAAATCAAAAAACTAAAAATAAGAGGGGAAAGTGTCTCTTTTGTTGGAAGCAGTCTTTTCACCTTTGAATGAAGCACAACATTGGAGTCATTGTCTCAATATTTTGGGTTTAGTATGGCTTTAGTATACTCTTTCTCATTTTTTAGTATAACCTCCTCTAGTTGGTTATTCTTCCAACAATATGGAGTGTTTGATGATGCCTCTGGTATTACGAATGTATCCCATTTTATAATCCATGTTTGTTAAGTCACATAATGTGTCGTGCTTTTGTTCAAGGGAAGTTTCACCCTAATTCATCCATTATGTAGAAAGTCTCTTACCTTTCAAGTCAACCTTCATGTGTCAGTCAAGTACATCTCATCATCACAAGTATCTTTGTATCTCATTCCCACTAGTATAGAAGGTCCATATTGACTTCTTATTTGAAAGTCTACTCTCATCTAATCCAAAACATTTCTCTAAGAGTATGACCCGGAGTTTCACCCTAGGCCTATTTCCATCATTTATAGGTGACCTCTCACTCAACAAATGACAAACCATTATTGGTCATTGTATAAGCATTTTTCCTTGTGTTCAACATCAACAATAATCATCACACATAGGGATGAATGTGGTACGTTGGTTTCCATTCGACCCCATTGGTGGATTACTTTTCTTTTTTAGCAGTCTTCATCATTGGATATTATTCAACCAGTATCTATTGTGTGTTATTCCATCTAGTCAATGCTATATTTTTACCTCGGTGGGGTCCTTACAATCTCTTCATCTGAATCCTTCCAAATCGTTGGCCTTCTACTAACCCTCATGCTAGATGATGGAGGATGCCTTAATTCCTTCATTCCAACAAATCTCTTCCTATCGACTGGAGAAAATATTTCTCTGGGACAAGGATATAGATTTATTTGTGGTACCTTGGGTCTTGCAATCATAAGTGCTAGTTTCCCTCACTACCGACAGTGGGAAAACATAAATTTCACATGATCGATAGATTATATCAGGTGTTCAACACTAACTCATTTATTCACACTTGTTAGAATGTACCAAGGTACCTTGATGCTTATTATCATCATCGGTGGGTCATCTCATGTTTTCTAATGGTATACATCAAAAATTGGTAATCAAATGGTGTCTCACTATGTTCGACCCCAACACATCTATTCACATAGTGTAGACTCGTACCACGACAAATTGTTTTGAAGACTTTTGGCGAAGTATGAGAATCACATATTTTGTGCTCCTACCCGACATATATTGTACCACTCCTTAGACATTGCTACTTGCGGAGGATCAATTTGTTCACTTCATTGGTTCCAGATATCCTCTGATTTGATTTCAAGACATAGCTCCACTATGTATCCACTTGTGGCTATGATCTACTTTCTGCATGGATCCATTGTGTATTCCTTGTGGCCACAATTTCTACTTTATATATATCACATGGATCCATTGTGTATTTTCCATGGCCATGGACATCAATCATAATTTCACATATTCTATGGATCCATAGTGTACTTGATATGGTGGCCCTGCTTACATCACTCCTAAGCATGGGTATGCCTGACTTAGGAAGAGAGTACTTTTACTTGATCTCTGTTGATATTTTTTGTTTCAGGATCAACTATTTGGGAACTTTCATTGGAACTAATTTAATGCATCGTAACCTATCATAGGTATAATGTATTTTGGCCATCAATTTCCCTTCTTTAAAATACTTTTCCATATTTATATATATATATATATCAATCTTGGAAATGATATGTGTATTGTAATATTGTAATATGACATTAATGACATCATAAATCCTTTAACATCAATGAAAATAATTTCAACAATCTCTCCCTTTTCCATCCAAGGAAATCCTGCAACAAAACACATAGTCCACCATGCATTGAAATAATTATCCCCTATCTGCAAATCTCCCCCTATCCGCAACTCTCTAGAGAATAGAGAGAATTTTCCCATTGCCTGCAACTCTCCCCCTTCGACATCAATGGAAAAGGGATGTTCCCCGGAAATTGTGCTTCTCCTTAAGCGCTCAAATGAAACTCCACTTGACATTCATTTTGGGTTGATCCTTGATCGACGAATTCCAAGGAAATCATCAATAAGTAAAAGGAACATTGTATGATTGTACAACCAATGATACACAACTATATGAATTCCTCAAACATATGGTGAAATGATTATGTGACCATCCATCAATTCAAAAATAATCTATCTTGGTAGTCAGCACGGGTCCACAATTTAATCTTTCACATCTCTTCTACAAAGATCTGAAAGAACAATTTCCATTCCTTTGATTTGTATGGTGAGGATGATGACAAATCACATATTTTTGCATTGGTTGATCAGAGGAAGTAGGCTTAGGGTCAAGTTCACTTATAGGAGTAGAATAACCCGGCATATTGAAAACAATGTTATATGTATGCTCAAATTATTCCATGTGAGGAACAAGAAAATCATCAATTAGTTCATCACAATCAACAATAGGTTTCTCTTCTATAAAACCAGTCTAAACTCCACCTGCAACAAAAAAAAATCCCTTGGTTGTAGCAAGGTCGAGTGTAGGTAGGGAGGCAACAACAACATCATATATAATACTTGTCTTAATTAGTGGAGACCTTTGAAAATTGTGGTATTATCTAAGGTTAAGCCCCAAGCTTCTATTCAAATTAATAGTTGTTCTATCTAGTTCCTTTCTTAAGAAAACAATTTCATATTCTAGCTCTTCACAATTTTCTTCATTTTTCTTTAGTTGGATTCTCACCACTTATTCCATCCTTATTGATTATTATAATTGAACCTTTAGGTTGAAGGTAGTATTCTCTATTTATTCAAGGCTTTATATCATTTTGGAATTTGAATCATGATTATATTCTTCATTTTACTGCAACTACTTGATGCAGGAGCATCGCCAGCAAAGCACGAGTGGAGGACATCTCAACGCACTAGCATGTATTTTCAAGTAATGATTTTGAATTAAAGAAGGCATATCATGCATATATATTGAAAATATTTAAATTTATGAACATATTTAATGTTTTAGAGATGGCTGATCACGTGAGAACAATGGAGGATGTATTTTCTTTTAATGAAGCTGCTTGCAGTACAGATTCGATGTGTTTGATCTTATCTGTCTATCACAAACATTTATTGTAATAAATCCTAAGTAGTTGGATGTTTTCATTTTGATAGGATAGCAATAAGGTAGCTTGGAGGGAAAGCTCGATGAGCTCGTGTTGTATAAATAAATGTATTGTTTCCCAAATGAGGTTGTTGAAGGTTGATAGTTGATGGCATTCTAGTTGTTGATAGTTGTTGTTGAAAACTATTGTAGAGGTTGTTTCCATTATAGATGAGAGTTGTAGATTTGTTGAAGATAATTGTATGAACCCATGTATATAACAGTTGAATGAATATAATAGAGGTGTATTATTCCAAATGTGGGGTGTTGTTGTGTCTATCTGAATGAATGAATGGTAGGATTTCTGTTAATTTAAATTCTTTGTTATTTCTTGTTCTTATGTTATGAATGCATTTGCATGGTTGAATATATGAATATTTGATATATTAAATAAGTTCCAATTGTTTCTCTTCTACGAGCATGTGCAAGGAGTGCATAGTGTCCGCAAAGTGTGTGTTTACAGAGTCTATTTCGAATCCGAAGCTCACAAGAGATAACGTGAAACTTTTGTATGCAAGGAGTGCATAAGTGTCCACAAGGTGTGTGTCGACATAGTCTATTTTGACTCAGACTTTCAAGAGGCATAGTTTGAAAGTATGTGTATATAGAGACATGCTCATAATCGTATTGTTCAGATAGAACAATTGAGCATTTGATAACTGCTGCAAGGAGTGCACAATCAACCTTCAAGAGTCCATATGAAGGAATTTGGTCGCAAGGGGTGAGAAAGGTCGATACTTAGCTATATATCAAAGAAGCCATTATGAGAAGTTTAGAGGGTTGAGGAGGAACAAGTCCAAGAGAGATAAATTAGATATCTTTTTGCAGAGAGTGCATATTTTCTGCAAGGAGTGCATGATAGAGTCTTTTTGACTCAGAAGCTTAGGAGGAGTAGCATAATTTGTTTGCAGGAGAGTGTAAGAAATTGTTGCAAGGTGTGCACAGTCATCTGTAGAGAAGCTAAGTTTTGGAAGAAGACATGTTGCAAGGTGTGCAAAGGGTAAATTTTGACCAAGTGTTGAATAAGCGCCATGACGAGTTAAAGTGTTCAAGGAAAGGAAAATCTCAGAAGAGATAGTGGCGAGAACCTTTCAATAGGGAGGAGTCCTTGAAGGTTCTCCAAGTTAACAAGGAATATTTGTCCAGGAAGGAGTGTGATCATTCCATAACTTTAGATATGGGAGAGTTTAACGGAGGATAATCATGGAAGTCCTTCATAACTTCGTGGTTCAGAGTGTTTTGAAGTGTTGTAAGAGTGAGGGGTTTCTGAAGTCGCGAAGTGAATCCTAACCATTGGATGTGAGGAGCTCACATGGAAGTGGATTGGAGAGTTAGCAAGATAGAGTTTAGAGGATTGTGTGGAGCAAGTGCAATCTTTGTGAAGTCGTGAAGGCTAAAGTAGAATTTAGTTGTCGGATCCAGCAGGGCACGCGGCATAGATCCACGTATTTTGGTAGAAAGTGTTCAGAAGGAGACAAGGGCAGACATCGAAATATTGTCGAAGCCGAAGTTGCAAAGAGATCTATCCCACAGTCACAGCCCGTGGTCACATTAGAGATGGAGTCTAGCACGAGAGCTAGTACTCGCAAATTAGTGTTGTCAGAGGCATCAAAGAGCAGGGGTGTGGGTAATTTAAACCTGGAAATAACATCAAAGTTGCATGTGTGTTATTTGTTTAGGGTCTATTGGAGACCCTAAGACCTAGTTCATCTCAAGGTGCTAGAAGATAGTTGACTGAAAGTTCGTAGAATCCCCGGGAGGGAAGGGGGGTTGCATCACTACTTGTTTTGTTTCAAATTATTTTTCCTAAGATTCTTTATTTCATTTAAGGCACACATGAGTTCTTCTTAAAGATCCACTTCTCCATCTGTTCTGACATTTTATTCTTCTTTTCAATCCATCATTTCTTTCCCTTTTTCTTCATCAATCTTTCTTCATGTGGACATGAAAATATTTTCTTCTCTTTCATTATCGAAACTTATTTCATTGATTTATTTAGATGAGTCACTAACACCTTTTGAGTAGATATTATTCTTTTTCTTATAATAGTTCTTATTTTTTTCATGATTACCCTTTTATATGTGATGAGTTTAGATCCCTTTGTTTATGTTATGGTCTTATTCATCATCACTAATTTCATCCTTGGCATATGGATACTTATCAGCAAAATGTCATGCTTTTTCACAATTAAATAATTTAAAGGGAAGTTGTTGGCCCTCAACCAAGTTTTGAGAAAACTTTGGTCAATTTTGGCCCACTTTTGGAATTCGACACATTGGTCAAAGAAGGAGCACCCAAGAGGAGCTGGGTTTTCCCATGTTTAGGCCATATTGTAAGGGTTTGTAATGTATAAATAAAGAGGAATGTAGTGTAGAAGAAGTAGTTATGTGTGAAACAATAGCTCTATGTGTAGAAGTGTATGTGGTAGAGGCTTTGTGCTCGATTTTGATTTTGTAGAAGGTGCTAAGTGTTGTGCTAAGTGATTATGGCTCTATGCATTCGACCTAGTTTTTGAAGGTAAAGAAGGAGGATCTAGTGCTTAGTGTGCAGATCTCATTTCTTGTGCAAAGTTTGACTCTATGGATTAGTGCACAAGAGTGTCTGGATGTAAGATTTTGGCAAATAATAAAGAGGTGAAGCGGTTTGTGGATGTAGCCCCACCCTGGGGTGAACCACGTATATTTGGTGTCTCATGGTTTTCTTTGTGCAATGTATTTTTTGTTATGCATCTGCTTAGTGCTTTGATTATGATATGTAATGAATGTATATTTTGTTTCTTAAGTACTTTACTTATGATTAAGGGTAAATGAATGCTACATTTAACTCACAGTGTTAAGTGCTAAGTGCTCAGGGTCCATAATCACTCGTTGTTACTGCGTTTATCTGTCTTTGATTATTCTATACGATGTTAATGGGGTTAATAAACTAATGCATGTTCACTTCCTAAGAATTAAAAAAATATTCTGTGAAGTGATCTTTTCACATAATCGTGTCCCATCCTGGTTACATACACCTGCGTCCTCTAACCCCTCCTGCTTCTACCTCAGGTGAGACTTCATCTTCTTCGCAGGTGTTGCAGAAAGGGTCGGTAGTCAGGCTTTTGTTGGTGCGTTGTTAAGAATTGAACCCTGGGTCTTCCCCTCTGCCAACAAATGGTTCTATTGTCGATAATTGAAACTGTGATTGCTAGGAACTGAAGTAAATAAAAAGAAAATATTTGTGCGTAGGTTTGTTGCTGAAGTGCATAGTACTCTACTTGACTTGTGAATATTTGTGCCAAGAAAGTAATTTGTTCTGAATAAAAGAGGTAATATTCTAAATGAGGTAATCTTTTTTCTCTGGTAAGAGAAAGATAAGTGAAAATTTTTGTTTTGAAATTATGAATTTAAGTATGTTTGATAGATTTTGTCTTAGTCTGAAGGTTAGGGCATAGTTGAAAGAAAGATTTGAATTGAGTAAGTTTAATGGACATGAATAAAGATGTGTTATTCTTATGCATATAAATAGTTTTTGGACTAATAAGTGGATGCAGGAACCTATAAATAAGTTTTGCAGATTGCAAGTCCAACACTATGATCCTAGGGGAAGTGCGCAATACAAAAAATATTGGGGAACATTTAAGAGAAAAAGAGGGTTGGCTTTGTGTTATAATTGTATAAGGTTGGGACATATTTCTAAGGAATTACCTGGGGTAGGCCCTTTTTTTTTTATGTAAGGTTGTTGGTCATGAGGTTGAGGATTTTCCAAGGATTATTTCTAAAGTTGAAGGGAGGGACATAAGACAAGAAAATTATGAAAAGAGTCAAGAGACGAAGGGTATGTTAGAAAATCATAAAGAGAAAAGGTGAGACGAAGTTCAATGTATGTTATTACAGTTGGAAGAAACGATGGATGTTCATTAATATATCAGTTTATCAGAAATCCTCAAAGCAAAATAGTGCATAAGTCCGAGAATAAAAGACTTCGACATAGACTGTATAGTTTTAGATGAAGAAACACAAGTGAATATTATGACAAAAGAAACTTCGGAAGTTTTGGGAAAACCTATTGTGGTACCTTCTTTAGGAAGGTTAGTCTTGTTTAAGGGAAAGATGATAACTTTATGTGGAAGCATAACTATTGTACATATTATTGGTCATGGGACATCGACTGAAGAAGAATTTGAAGTCATTAGGTTTGTTGAGGACAACACCCATTTCCCACTTTTGTTAGGTAAAACTTGGATCGAGAAGGATCAAAGTAGAAGGAAAGCATAGGAAGAAGGTATAGAAAAGAAAAAGAAACAATTAAGGGATTTCATAGCTAGGAAAATAGACCAACTAAGAGAAGAATGAGAGGATAAGTTGAAGCAACAGAGAAAAGTAATAAGGTAGGAGGGATAGAAAGAAAAGGAATTAGATATCAAGGTTGAAAGAATGCAAGAAGGCTTGAAGGAACTATCTATCCAAGAGAGAAGTGTGCCCACTCAGGAAGTGTTAATAAAAGGGATATTAACTTCAGAACCTTTGAGGGTACCTCAACAATGCGAAGCCACTACGTTGGGGGAAGATAAGAATAAAAATGGAAAGAGGATTCCATAAATAGTTAAAGAAACTCGGATAATAGGAAAGAAGGAAAGGAAGCTCAATAAAAATAAGGCTAAGTTAGAAAAACTACAATAATTTAAGGAAACCAAATGGAAGACTTTGCAGACCGTAATCTCACAGGAGGCAGGTTTGGAGGGTTTGAACCTTGCTAGAACAACAGGTCTACACAGATTTGAAATTCGCCCTGGTGAAGTTATATAACCGTTGGACGTGCCCCAATTGTTAGAATGATTCTCCAGAACGATTATGAAACACAATTATGGGTTTATGGACTACTTTTGGATGTTGATATTGTGCCATAATGGATAAATTTACATTAATGGAAGCATTTAAGTCTAGTTCATGTCCGTTGGAAGATCCGTCACGACCGCCCTGCTTATTTAACTCGTTGATCGTTGTGTTGGGACCACTTTTTTCTACCTTTGACGGACTAAGCTAAGTCGAGAACTGTCCAAGTGTAGAACTATGCCTGTCATTATCCGAAAGCATACCCTACCTGTCTGTTTGTCTATCCACACTCTGTTAAAATATAGAATGTCAGGTGAACCCAACGATCTTGGGAAGTCTATCGAGGAAGTTATTAGGAAACTCATGGTCAACAGACCTGTATCCAAAAGTATTCAAGCATCTTTGACTAGGGGACTGCAGGCTTCCCCTTCAACTGGATGTCGTTCCACTCGCATCAACCCCGTAACTGAACAAAGAAGTAAGCATCGTAGTGATCTCACTAATGCGAAGCAGATCCCATTGATCCTTCCTAGGTATATTTCACCTCTAACCGACATTATTAATCGTGATAGTATCCCTCACAATTTTGAGTAATCTATGTTCATTGCATACATTTCGAAAGGAATTCACATAGTAGGACGTCATTTAGGAAAGAACCCATTGTTGAAGCATAGTGACCTCAACTTAGGAGATCGGAAGAACTATTCCATGCTAGATCCTCATCGTTACTTAATGAGGACAGTTGGAAACAAACCTTTCCTCGTCCTGCAACCATGAATCAAGGGGTTGACACAGTCAACCATATTGAACGTAATGAAGATTCCCCATTTTGGCTACCACCATGAGGTTAATGCTTACGTTAAAATCCTTCTATCGTGCTATCATGGAGGATATATATGGCTTGATAGAAGAATTATTGTGGATACAAAATTGATCCACCGGATCAAAAGTTTAAGTTTGAAGGATCCTGACCCACATCAGTTCTACCCAGGGAAGACCTTAGATTGATATTTAGCACAACACATCAAAGAACCCTATGGAGAAGTAGAAAAGGGGAAGCGAGGTTACAAGGTATCCTCCATACAAGATGGCGCAATGTTCCTTTCTTTTCAACTCTTAGCTAGAAATATATTGAGGAAAAAACACCCCACATAGGTCATTGGTTTCATGGTGGACCTTGCAGGAAAGTGTGTGGAGGGCCTGTAGATTAATTGGGTGAACTACCTCATCAACGAATTAGAGAAGGATTGTCGTGAAGCCCAAGACTTAGGATATGAGTTTCAATATAGTTGTTTGATCATATTGATCACATTTGTTGCTTGGAAAATGTATGAATGGTCTACTTTCCCATAGATAGAACCTATGGAGCCCTTGGACTCTCAGTTTTCCACTCTGTGGTATACCAATGGCATGACGAAGTAGTGGTAGTCTAATGTCATGTTTCATAGGTATTATCAGCAGTTGAAAGTCGCCATTGAAGAATTAACTCGTATGAAACTGCATACCCTACATCAGTATTAGCCCATAGTGAAGTTTGAAGTTGATCTCCACTTCATTTACATCACCGTGTGAAGAGATAAGCACCAGGAAATTTTACAGTCATATTATAAGCTTGCAGATCAATATATGGAACATATTATAAAGGAATGGCTAGAAACATTTCTTATGCCTATCGCTGATGCATAGCTATATGACACTAATACTATAGGAAGCTTGATGGTTATGTGATTTGAACATGTTGGACAGTCTAGTGGGACGAAGAAGCAGAAAAAAGTAGGTTGAAGTCCAGGACATAGAGAGTGAAGAAGAGGATGAAGAGAAAAATTATGGAGATAATGCGTCTGGCTCGGGAGGAGGAGGATAAAATGAAGAAGAAGGATAGGGAGGAGGAGAATACAAAGAAAAAGGATAGGAAGGAGGAGATGAAGAAGAGGAATAGAAAGGAGGAGGCGAAGCTACACCACCTGAATACCCCCCCATTGTGATAGTGACCCCACAAAAGAGGAAAGTTACTCCAAAGAAAACTTCAACAAGGAAGAAAATGCATGCTAATAAGCCACAGTTGGAAGCCACTCTTTCTAAGGATGACATTAGTCTAGTCTGGGGAGCTATGGAGGATCCCTCTAAAGACATGTTGCAGAGATACAAAGAGAAACATGTGGAGTTATATGAAAGTATTGAGAGAGCGTTGAAGGAAGTGTAGAAGGTTGTTTGCTTGGTTCGTGCAATGCCTATTGCACCACTTGTGCATTCCTCATCACAGACCGCAGACTTGAAGGATGAACCAACTCCACAGGGTGAACCAGGGGTTTGGATAACCCTCCCCCAGTATAGCACCAAGTTTCCCACCCCCTTAGAACTACAGGTTGGACCCAACTTGGATGTTGAGGTTAACCTTAAAGGAGTACCTCCAGAACAGGTCGAAGTATTGGAGGCAGGTTTGAAGGCATACATAAGGATAGAAATGGCCACTGAAAGAGCAGCCCAGCTAAGAAGGCTTGTTGATGAAACATAAGCTCAGCTCTAGAGAGTTCAAGAATAGAAGGAGAAGGATACAAAGGCCTTGCAAAAGGAGAAAGACGAATTCCTAGTACAGTTACAAGTAGTGTAGGACAGTGTATTTGCCTATGAAAGTGAGAAAGCAGATCTTCAGGTGAAGATTTAGGAGGAAAAGAGAGATGGAAAAGCCCAAATACAGAAGGAAAATGAGAAACTGCTTGTAGAGAAGGTCATGGTCAAAGAAGCAATAAGAAAATCATGTCGCTATGTACCAGGCTTGGTACAGGAGGAGAAAGATCCTATCAAAGCTCATATAGTAAAGCTCACAGAGACCCTCCAATAGTTTTAGTAGAGGATAAATGAACTGGAGGCTCGACCAATGTTGATCCATATGGGTATCGGTGGCCGCCCACCTTTCCATCTAGCTCAAAACAGTTTTCTGGCATTTCTGGTAATTTACTATTTTTAGCAGTTTTTTCGGGTCCTGAACTTCCGGGGCCATTTTGAGGCCCTAACCAATTTTTTTTTTGGGTATGTTGCTCTTGAAAAATAGCATCTATGATTCTATTTTTTCTCGGTCGTTGTAGGCCTTGGATAGATCTTTCCAATGAGCTATCGTGCACCCTAAACGGAGATCATATGCAATAGTTATGACTCCGAGAAGTTGATGGATTAACTTACCCAAACAGAGCCCACTTGACTTTTGGCGTTTCATATTCTAGGGTTAGGTTTTTGGTTTCTACCTTCCTGCTTTTGATAAATAAGGCCCTTCCGCCTACTTTTGTAATGATCTTGGTCACGGATTAGCGTAGCTGCCACATCTCTAATTAGGGATATGCTACCACCATTCTAGCTATGTATTGTTCAAACAGTTTTACAGTTTCTCTATTTCATTAATTAATAGAAGTGTGTGTTTACTGTATCATTGTGTTCTCTGCAATACTATTGTGCATACTCTATTATTTGCTTCTTACATTCCTTTCCTGCATAAATCCGGATCAAATTTCGAGCACCCCACAGGAGGTGTGTGACCAAAGGGAGGAGTCCGCCAAAAACACAGTAGCAAGTATAAAATACATCGCCTCGACATGTAAATAGTTGATTGATAGAATAACCTAGACGTATGAATGCCTCATCGAGGATCCAGAGATAAATAAGCTAGAGGATCAGTTATAGGAGGCACAACAACAATCATTTTCATTGCAGGTGTAGATGAAACTGCTCACAACAATGGAAAGGATGAAGAGATCTTAAGAGAAACACACAATACAACAACAAATTACTGCCCTCCAGGCTAAGGTGATGGAAGTAACACATAAGTTACAACCTGTGCAAGATGAATATTGCAAGGTGTTCGAGAATATCAATAGCCAGGGTTCACAGTTATATCAAGTAGTTGCAACAGTAGAACATCGCCTAGAAGGGTCTGTTACAGAGAAGACAATCCAGGAGGTTGCTGAGCAGGAGACTCAAGAGAGGTAGCAAGTCGAGGTAGCTTGAGTTAATATCAAAGCTCTTGAAGCACCATTGTCTAGACCTGAGTGACTCGAGACGAGTCACAAGTGAGTGTTGGAGGCCGGTTGGCCCTCTACCAAGTTTTGAGGAAACTTTGGTCGGTTTTGGCCCAATTTTGGAATTTGACACATTGTTCGAAGAAGGAGCACCCAAGCGAAGCTGAGATCACAGATCTCCCCTATTTTGACGGTTATGTGGACCCAATAAGGGGTCCTCTGAGTTTTTTAATGGGTTTATGGGATGTGGGGCCATGGGTTTTCCCTGTGTTTAGGCCTTATTGTAAGGGTTTGTAAAGTATAAATAAAGAGGAATGTAGTGTAGAAGAATTAGTTTTGTGTGAAATAGTAGCTCTATGTGAAAAAGTGTATGTGGTCTAGGCTTTGTTCTCGACTATGAGTTTGTAGAAGTTGTTAAGTGTTATGATAAGATATTGTGGCTCTGTGCATTTGACCTAGTTTTGGAATGTAAAGAAGGAGGATCTAGTGCTTAGTGCGCAAATCTCTTGTCTTGTGTGAAGTTCGACTATGTGGCTTAGTGCACAGGAGTTATTGGATGTAATATTTTTGTGAATAATAAAGAGGTTAAGTGGTTTGTGGACTTATCCCCACCCTGGGGTGAACCACGTATATCTGGTGTCTCATTGTTTTCTTTGTGCAATGTCTTTTTTGCTATGCATCTTCTTAGTGCTTTTATTATGATGTGTAATGAATGCATATTTTATTTCTTAAGTACTTTACTTATGATTAAGGATAAATTAATGTTATATTTAACTCACAGTGCTAAGTGATAAATGATCAAGGTCCATAATCACTTGTTGTTACTGCGTTTATCTGTCTTTGATTATGCTCTGCGGTGTTAATGGGTTTAATAAACTAATACATGTTCACTCCCTAAGAATTAATAGAATATTCTGTGAAGTGTTATTATAACAAAATCATCTCCCAACCTAGTTACAGACACCTACATCCTGTAACCCCCCCTGCTTCTACCTTTGGTGAGACTTTGCCTACTTCACAGGTGTTTCCGAAAGGGCTGGTAGTCGGGGTTTTTTTGGTGCGTTGTTAAGTGTTGAACCCTGGGTCTTCCCCTATGCCAACGTAAGATTACCTTTGTATTTTTCTAGATCCCTTCTTGAGTTTTCTTGCAAAATGTGCTTCCTCTCCATCTAATTCATTATCAAAGATATCGCTTGATTTGTGCTCTATGTTCTTTGTCTTCTTTTAAGATTTGAAGGTTTCGTATTTATTTGTTTTATTTTCTTTCTTTATCTACAGTTCATATGCCATGAGGATCCCATACAATTCATCCATTGTTAAAGAATCAAGATTCTTTCTTTATTCAATGGAAGAAAATTTGCATCAAATCTTAAGGGGGGTGAATTTAACACATTTTCTACAATCATTAATTCTTCAACCTTTTCACCAAGTCCTATGATAGGTTTGAAAATTCCATCCACGTATAGGAGATAGGTTTCAATGTGTTCTTTGACTTTCATTTTCAGACTCTCCAACTGTCTTCTATGAGTTTGGAGTTTTTTTATCTTAACGTTTTCATCACCTTCATAGATATTTTGAAGTTTGTCAAAAAATTATTTTGTTTATTTACAATGCATCAACTTAACAAACTTGGATTCTGATAGAACACACAAGATGTAATTCATATATTTTTCATTATGTTCACTAGGAGTCTTCTCGTCCACATATGTTGGTGGAGTTGTTGAGGCTATATAACCAGTCATGAATGATTTCCAAATAAAAAACCCAAGGTCCATTAGATATGTTTGCATCATTATGGTCTAGAAGACATAGTTTGTTTCATCAAACAAAAGAGCCCTTTTTGTGGAGAAACCTTCTTGATCAGACATGTGTTTTCCTAATATATGGCTTCCAATGATTAGATTGTTTCCAAAGGAATCCACTCTAATTCAAATTGTTGAGCACACACTTCTACTGAGAGGTGGGGTTCAATCAGTATAAGGCGATTTTTACTTTTTCAAATATTCATCGACCATAAGAAAATAATCACATGTTAATTGCAGAACATGGAACACAATATTTACATGGAAACCCTTTCAGGAGAAAACCATGAAACATTTCTTTATAATTATTTGTAGGAACCAATAACCAACTTGTTGGAGACCCCAATCCCCACCGATAAAAATCCTGGTAGGAACCAACCTACTCTTACAAATATTCGTCCAAACCAATCCACTGGAGACACCAATCCCCACCACTAATAACCAACTTAGCAAGAGACATCAATATATTTCATATCTTCATAGACACCAATATATTGGAGAAACCAATCCTCATCGCTAAGAACCAACTTAATGAGAGACATGAATATCTTACATATATTCATAAACACCAATCCCCAACGCTAAGCATCAACTTAGCAAGAGACACCAATATTTTAGTTGCACCAACCTTTGTTGAGTCCACTTGTTATTTATTCAGTCATGCTCAATTTTTATACCTTTACCAGGTCTACTCATTGTTTCTTCCTTCACTGGGTCTTCTCACTACTTCTACCTTAACCAAGTCTGACCAAAATTTGAATTTCCAAATGGAAACTTTCCCAAAGCTTGTTGTTTTGGGACCCTTCCCAAGAATGAACTTGTGCAGCATGCCACATATCTAATTTTGAAAATCTAATTCTAATATTATTACCTAACTTAATTTTGTATGTCTCCTCTTCTCTTTAAAATTTTCGTTGTCTGAAAAGTCCCAAAAAAAAAATTATAGTGAAAATTACATGCTGGCCTATTTGAAACTGTTATCAAGACCATTCAAAGACCCTATCTTCCACAGATCATATCTTTGAAAGTATAGCGATGAAACATCTAATATTTCTACCACATGTACACCAATCTCTATCCTTTATGTTTTCAAAATATGAGGGTCTGAAACATCCCAGAAAATAAGATATAGCAAAAGTACCAAGTTGACCTATTTGAAACTAATTTCAGGAGTATTATCACACAAATTGTAGTTTTGGAAAATCCCAACCAAAACCACAAAGATGTGAAAAATATGGGAGTATTTACCCATTGTCGTCGTAGATAAATACTTCCCTCACTTTAGTGATGATAAAAACACCACAAGGGGGGGATCCCAAGTTTCTCCTCTTGTGGTGATTTTATCATCACTAAAGTGAGGGGAGTGTTTATCTAAGGTGAAAGTGGGTAAATACTCCCATATTTTTCACACCTTTGTGGTTTGGGTTGGGCTTTGACCAATCTACAGATTGTGCAATAACAAGGAGAATTCAAGAACCCTAACTTCCACAGGGAATATCTCTGAAACTATAGAGAACTAGCATATGATATTTTTACCACATGTACCACAAGATATCTCCTCTGTCTCTAAAAAATATCAAGGCATGAAACATCCCAAAATATAAGTTATAGTGAAAAGTGCCAAGATAACCTATTTGAAATTGATTTCAAGAGCATTCAGGAACCCTAAATTCCACAGGGCATATCTCTGAAAGTATAGTGAACCAACATCAAATATTTTTAATATAGGTACACCAAGATATCTCCTCTATATTTTCAAAACCTCAAGGTCTGAAAAATATCAGAAAATAAGTTATAGAAAATTTTTTAAGTTGACGTGTTGATCCAGGTGGATATTGGTGGCCATCAACCTATTCCAACTGGCTCCTCATGTTCATTTTTGTTCATCATGTCTTTTTGTATTGCTTTATAATTGTGAGTTCTACACTTTTGGGGTTGTATGAAGACTCACACATTCTCTAGGTGGATACGAGTGGCCTCTCAACTAATCCAACTAGATTATTTTGTATGTTTTAATGTCATCACATCTTGTTGTACTTTCAAGGTTGTTTTAGGGCCCTAAACATTGTTTTTTTGGCTCACCATAGTCTAACTATAGAAAAAGTCATATTTTGAAGGTGTAATATGTATTTCTTTGAAATATCTTTCCAACGGGATATCACACACTGAAAACGGAGGTCGTATGAAAAATTTATGACCCTCAGAAGTTAAGGTACCAAATTACACCAACTTACCCATAGGGCCCACATGACTTTTGGTGCTTCACTTTCTAGGGTTAGGTTTTTGGATGTCTATGGTTTTTTCATTCATGAGTAATATGAAAAGGGAATATGGATCCTCATTGTAATCCATTCTGCTCAGACAGACCTCAGACAGATGCGTGTAGAAGCCACATCTCTTTTTAGAGATAGCTACCACCATTCGAGCAAGTTTCAGTTCTGCAGTTTTATTGTTTTAGAATATTTCATTATTTAATAGAAGATATTGGTCACTGGATATTTGTGTTATTCTTCCTATCTCTATGTTTATTGTATTCAATCTATTAATCAGTTCGGTCAACTACTAAATTCAGATCAGTGGTATCAGAGCGGTCTTCTCTTAATTTGTTTTTCTTTGTGGATGTCCCCAACAAGGTATAGGTACAAGAAGTTGGGACTCGAACCCATTGATCCATTACAATATTGGTCACATAAAGCCCAACAAAAACCCATGGGAGACAAAAAGAATGATTATGGAGTAGGAGATCCTATTAAAATGTTGCTCGAGGAAGCCCTCGTGCGACAAAGGAATGAAATGATGGAAAAATTTGTGTAGATCCTTCGATGATTTCCCATGGGAGAAGCATATTCATCAAGCGGCCATGAAACCCCCTTCAAGGTATAGGTAAATATTTATATTCCATTATTTGAAGGACTGATAGATGTGGATGTTGTAGATAAATGGTTGAATCTGATCGAAGGATATTTTTCGGTCCACATTTTTTTCGATAAGGAAAAGATCACTTTTTCACTTCTCAAGGTCATTCCCCATGTCAAAGACTGGTGGGATACTTACTCTAAGCAAAGGTTCATGGAAGAATCTACAATTTTTGTGGTGGCCCCTACATGGGATTCCTTCCAGGACACCATTAAAGAAGAGTACTACCATGTTGGAAGCGATGAGGACTAGTACACCAGATGGACCACCGTACATCAAGAAAGGGACCAAACAGTACCAGACTTCACCAATATTTTCCATACCCTATGCACCAAATTGGGTATCAAATATTTAGAGCATCATCTGTTGCTCAAATACCATGACTATTTGCATCGATACATTCAAACAAAAATGGAATTACTATATATCACCTCGTTGGGCATGGCTTATAGATACGTTGTCAAGATCAAGCAGAAATTTAAGCAAAAATGATGAGATTTTTTATCTACAAACCCCTCACGGTCAAAGCAAGGAAAAGGCAGCCCAAAACCACACAACAAAGGACCAAGTTGAGATGGTCACCCTCAGGAAAATCCTTCCAAGCCACAACACAAGAAGGGCAACGAAAAGACAAAGAAGGACACAGAAAAATGGTGTGAGTACCATAAAATACCTTGGCAGAACACCGACAAATGTCTCTCCAAGAAGTCCCTCGTCACTGAGTTGAAGGCTTCCAATTCCGAGGCCGATTCTGATTTCGAGTCAAATCATGAAGGAGGAAAGCGGATTATCAATGATGAACCCAGTGCCATGGTCGCTACCACCAAAGTTTGGCCAAGCAAACTAGAAGAACCAAAGGAAGGGGAATGCCTCTTTCACTTGCAGATGTGTGTCGAGGCGGCTCCGATTAATTTCATTGTCGACATCGGTAGTCATAAGAAACTGATTTCAACAGAGATTGTCAAGCAGCTAGACTTGCCAACGACACCGCACCCAAATCCCTACACCATCCACTGGCTTCTTCAAGGAAGAGATCTCTGCGTCAGTCCACAATGTTGTATGCCTTGCAGAATCAAGCCTTTCAAAGATGAGGTATTGTGTGATATTTCTCCCCTTGAGGTTTGTGATGTTCTTTTAGCATAGACATATTTGTGGAAGCATTGTGTTGTGTATGAGTGTATAACCCATAATTTTATTATTACTTTGGGTAGACAATTTTACAGGATCCCAAAGGTGGCACCGCGTGTTTTTATTTCTTTAATCTCTACTAAGAAATGCAGTAAGGTCATTTCACAAACTAGGAAGTTAGTATTCTTTTTTATCCATGCTCACAGTAAGCACAAGGTCAATTCCATATCTGTGGCCTCTACACAATGCCTCTCTTTGCAGTAGAAGAAAGTGGACAAGATTGTGGAAGATTACACAGACATATCTGCCTCACCAACAGAGGTACCCAGACACTTCCAATTATATCATCCCATTTATCTGACCCTCGATGCACCTCTACCTAATGGGTTGGTCTATCAACGCTCATTGATGGAGAATGATGAAATCAAGCATCAAATCCAAGAGATTCTTCAAAAGGGGCACATCAAACCCAACTCCTCCCCTTGTGGAAGCCTGATTGTACTGGTGTAGAAGAAGAATGGGACTTTGCGACTTTGCATTGATTATAGAGCCTTAAACAAAATCACAGTCAGGAACCGCTACCCCATTCCCAGGATTGATGACCTTCTTGACCAACTCAAGGGGGGAGATTTCTTTAGCAAGATTGAACTGAAGTCTGGTTACCACCAGGTTCCCATCGAACCAACTGATGTACGGAAGACAACCTTCATGTCTAAAGAAGGTCTCTATGAATGTCTAGTCATGCCCTATGGCTTAACAAATGCACCAACCACATTCATGAGGTTGATGGATAATTTATTGAGAACCTTAACTAACTCCTTTGTGGTAGTATATTTGGATGACATCCTCATGTTCAATAGAACATGGGAGGAGAACATGCGGCATATTCAATAGGTTTTGAGCACTCTACGATAGCACAAGCTTTATACCAACTTAGAAAAAATCTCTTTTGGAATGAACAGGGTCCAATACCTGGGCTACATTGTTGATGATCATGGGGCACATGTTGATCCAGCTAAGATCCAAGTCATCCATGATTGTCTAGCCCCAACCACACTAACCAAGCTTCGAAGCTTCTTGGTTCTAGCCAATTTCTATTGATGGTTCATGTTGGGATTCTCCCATATTGCATGGGCCCTGAACTAGGTGACCAAGGGAGGTGGTAGGTCCAAGTTCATATGGGGGAAGGACAAGAAATGAGTATTCGATGATCTGAAACATCGCTTGTTCTCATCTCCAGTAATCTCCTTGCCTAATCTACAACACGAATTCGAGATTGAGACTGATTCATATGACTATGTTGTGGGCACAGTTCTCACTCAACATAGGCATATTGTGGCATACCATAGTGAGACACTCTCTGATACTTTCCGGAAGTACCCCACCTATGAAAAGGATATTTTTCCATTGTACAAGCATGTCGTCAATGGAAACATTACATTGTGGGGAAAGAGACGATCATACACATTGATCAAAAGCCTTTGCAGTTCATACAAACACAGGAGAAATTGTAGAACGACCACCATAAGAATTGGTCCACCTACCTGCAGCAGTTCCATCTTAACATCAAGTATAAGATAGGTATCTCCAATCATGTCATTGACTGCCTTAGTCAACCTCCTATGGCTACACTCACCACTGTGCTCCAGTCCTGTGGACATGAAACATCAGAGTGGCCCCAACTTTAGCATTAAGATCCAAACTTCACCACCACATATCAACTCTTGGGTACAAGTGCCACTATCACTGATTTTCACATTCCTGACAAAATCGTATGCCACCTAGGACATATCTGTATTCCTACAAAAGAACATGCAAAGCTGATTTGGGAATCCCACTACAGTCGAGTGGCAGGACATTTTGGCATAGAGAAAACTGTGGTTGTTCTTGATAAACATTTTTATTGGCCAAAACTTCGATAGGACGTCAGCAAGTATATCAGATATTTCACTTCCTACGCCATTGATAAGCCAGCCATCAAGAAGCAAGGCTTATACACCCCTCTTCCTATTCCCAAGAAGTCATGGGAATCCATCTCAATGGATTACATGTCTGGTTTTTCGTCCACCAATCATGGGAATGATTGTGTGTTTGTGGTTGTTGATCGATTCTCAAAGATAAACATCCTCATAGCTTATAAGAAGAGTGTCACGGCGACAGAGAATGCCAAGATCTTCTTCAAACGAGTTTGGGTCCACTTTGGGATACCACAGACAATCATCTCCGATCAAGATAACAGGTTCCTCAACACATTTTGGTCAATTCTATGGTCTTTGTTGAACCCCAAGCTCACAAAATACACTACTTTCCAACCCCAAACCGAGGTTATTAATTAGATGATTATGCACATCTTGCGCATGTACAATTCTAAGAATCCCCGTACATGGGATGAGAGTCTTCCATATGTCGAACACAACTACAACATGGATCTCCATAGTTCCATCAGTCATAGCCCATTTCAGGTGGGTCTGGGATTCCAACCCTTGGGACTCATTGATGTTGCAATTCCTCTTTCCACCTCACAGACAGACATTTCCCCTAATCAGTCTGCAATGGACAAAGCCACCAGATTCATTGAGTGGATTCAACACATCTGCCAATAGGTACAAGATATTTTGTAGAAATCCAATGTTAAGTACAAGTAGCGCAATGATCAACATAGGGTACCACACCATTTTCAGGTTGGTGACAAAGTATTGTTACATTTGCAGAAGGAGCATCTCACCTGGCCCCATTGGAAGATTCACCCACTTCATTATGGTCCTTACACTATTACCAAGGTTGTGGGTGGCAATTCTTTTGAGCTCAACACTCCACCCTTCCTTGGTTTGTATCCAGTATTCAATGTGGACCTCCTTCGATCATATTTTCCATCATTATTGCACACCTCTGAGATCGTCGAACAACTGACACCAACAGAGCTCAACCCTGACTACATGTAACAAGCATCCACCGATCATACTATGGACATGCAGGTCAAGGGCACTCGCCAACAATGGATCCAACTTTATTGGATTGTCAAGGAAGTATAACTCCTACACCAAATCAAGTGGCTCACCTGGGGACAAATCTAGTGGAAGCCTCCTCACCTGATGGGAGAACTCAACACAATGGAGACCATTGCTTCCTAAGGGGGGAGGATTGATCCAGGTTGCGATTGGTGGCCATTGACCTATTCCAACTTGCTCCTCGTGTTCATTTTTGTTCAACACATCTTTCTGTATTGCTTTATAATTGTGAGTTCTACACTTTTGGGGTTGTGTGAAGGCTCGCACATTCTCCAGGTGGATACAGGTGGCCTCTTTCCTAAACCAACACACTTATTTTGCGTGTTTTCATCTCAACACATCTTGTTGTACTTTCAAGGTTGTTTTGGGGCCCCAAACATTGTTTTTTTGGCTCTCCATATTCAAACTATAGATGGAGTTGGAATCTGATGGTGGAATGTGTATTTCTCTAAAAGACCTTTCCAACGAGCTATCACGCACCTAAAACAGAGGTAATATGAAAAAGTTATGACCCTAGGAAGTTGAGGTATCAAATTACACCAACTTACCCATAGGGCCCACATGAATTTTGGCATTTCACCTTCTAGGGTTAGGTTTTTGGATTTCTAGGGTTTTGGAATTCATGAGTAATGTGAAAAGGGCCTATAGAGCCTCATTGTAATCCATTCTTCTCAAACAGATGCACGTAGAAGACACATCTCTTCTCAGAGATAGCTACCACCATTCAAGCAAGTTTCGGTTTTGCAGTCTTACAATTTCAACTTTTTTCATTATTTAATAGAAGATATTTCTCACTGTATATTTGTTTTGTTCTTCCTATTTCTATGTTTATTGTATTCAGTTTTTTAATCAGATCGTTCTGCTCCTAAATCTGGATCAGTACACCAACATACCCGTAGGGACACATGAATTTTGGTGTTTCACCTTCTAGGGTTAGGTTTTTGGATGTCTAGGGTTTTGGCATTCATGAGTAATATGAAAAGGGCCTATGGATCCTCATTGTAATTCATTCTTCTCAGAAGGATGTGCGTAGTAGCCACACCTCTTCTCATAGATAACTACCACCATTCGAGCAAGTTTCAGTTCTACAGTTTTACAGTTTCAGCATATTTCATTATTTAATAAAAGATATTGGTCATTGGATATTTGTGTTATTCTTCCTATCTCTATGTTTATTGTATTCAATATGTTAATGAGTTCGTTCCTCTCCTAAATATGTATCACGTGTTTGAAACCAATTTAAGGAGCATTCAGGAACCCTAACTTCCATATGGAATATCTCTGAAAGTATAGATCCAACATATAATAATTTTACCACATGTACACCAAGATATCTCCTTTGTCTCTGTAAAATATCAAGGTCTGAAACATCTCATAAAATAATTTATAGAAAAAGAATCAAGATGACCTATTTGAAACTAATTTCAGGAGAATTCATGAACCCTAACCTCCACAAGGAATATATCCAAATGTATAGTGAAAAAACATCTTCATTTTTTACCACGGGTACACCAAGATCTATCCTTTGTCTCTTCCAAACTGTAGGGTATAAAATGTCCTATAAAAATAGTTATCCTGAAAATGTCAATATGACCTGAAACTAATTTCATAATTCAATCTTTTCTAATCAATTTTCCACACACACACTTTCACACTTTCTCTCAATTCTTTCTCTTTTTATATTTTTTCATAACCCTTTATATAGAGAAATTTCCATTATTTAAATAATTAATTCCCAATACCATGGGAAAATACCCCAAATACCATGGGAAAATACCCCAAACCCATGGGTTTGAAACCACCATTTCAGTTTTACTTTTTCACATGCACCCCTTTTTTAATATACTTGTATACCTATATATATGAATTAATCTTGGAAATTATGTGTGTATTGTAATGTCATAATATGACATTAATGTAATCATTAATTGATCCAAAACGGATCTAGAGAAGGTTAATAATAACTCAGAATGCACAGAAGAAAATCAGAACACTCAGAATGGCTTCAGATATCTCAAAGGAGCAGAAGAGTTTGGATTATGGTATCCAAAAGGAAAGGATCTATCACTTATTGCTTGCACAGATGCAGATTAGGCAGGTTGTATTGATGACTAACAAAGCACCAGTGGAGAAGCGTTCTACTTGGGTGAGTGTTTAGTATCATGTCTAAGGAAGAAACAATCATCGGTATCTTTATCTATAGTCGAGGCAGAGTATATTGCCACAACATCATGTTGTACACAGGTTCTTTGGATGAAACAAACTCTGACAGATATATAGGTTGAGTATGATGAGCCTATTCCAATCTATTGTGATAATACAAGCACCATTAATATCTCAAAGAACCCGATGATGCACTCCAAGACAAAGCACATTCCAATCAAGTATCACTTTTTATGAGAGCAGGTTGCAGAAAAGAACATCAAAGTTGATTATGTGGACACAAAAGAACAAGTGGTAGACATCTTTACAAAACCACTTCCACGGGAAGCCTTTGAGTATCTTCGCTAGAGAATCAGAGTTATTTATACTCCAAAATGAATTCTTTTGAATGATTATCTTATCCGTATTAGATGTACACAAGGAAGAACCATAAATAGGATAGTTCAGTTAGGGGGAGAAGCTCCATATGAAAATATACCTTTTCCATTGATGACAAAGGGGGAGAGATTCATCATATGCAGAGGACAGAGGCATGGTTCTAGGGGGGGAATTGGTCACATAGATGCAGAGGACATAGGAATGGTTCCAAGGGGAGCATGAGTGATATGACTTCAGTATTTCATGAAATGATTTTAGTATTACATCAGAGTGTTTCCATCAATGCCAAAGGGGGAGATTGTTGATTAAGGTTGGTTCTCATTGATGTCAACCCTTGAAGAAAGTCTAGTGGCACAAAGGTTTGGGTAATGGACTCAAGTTTTTTTTATGTAAATATGACTCATTATTATTTTTTCATAGTTTATAAT